>RJWM01019361.1:0-39202 GCA_004363535.1 Dasyprocta punctata
AAGAAAACACTGAATAATATGAAAATCAAGCCACACAGGGTGGCTCATTCTGTCATCCCAGCACTTAGGAGGCTGAGGCAGGAGGAGTGAAAATTTGAGCCCAGCATGGGCAATTTAACAAAACCCTGTCACAAAATAAAAACTAAAAAACAGCTGGAGATAACAGGTCAGTGTGAAAGTCCCAGATTCAATCCCCAGTACAGAGAGAGCAAAAGCGACTTATTAGGCAAGGTAACAAAATTCTTTCTTAGGGCCTAAAGTAATATTCTGTAATGAATTTACAGCAACAGAAAAAAGATCACCCTGACATCCAAATGCTGTTGTAAATATCCTCACAAGAAATGAACCACCTGCTGGGCATAGTGGCACAGGTTTATAATCACAGTACTTGAGTGGCTGAGGCAAGAGGGTTCCTGTGAATTCAAAGACAGACTGGGCTATACACTGAGTTCAAGGCCAGCCTGAATTACACAGTGAGACCCTGTCTCAAAAAAACCAAAAAAGAATCACCTGTCAAGAACTCTTTACTAATCAGAAAGATACTTTCCAAATCTCTGAACTCACTTTCCAAGCCCAGCCCCATACTTCAATCTTACGGGTGCACTGCTGATTACGTGTGAACCCAAACGTAAGGGGAGAGCTGGCCAAACCGCCGTCAGGAAGAGGCTTCAGATGACAACTCTGAGGTCCCTCCGAGTCTCCCAGCCCAGAGCTCAGGGCAAAGCCCCGGCTGGAGGGCAATTCTCTGGGGCGATTCCCTGCATAGCCGCCCTCCTCAAGCAGCTTCTTGCCCTGCAGAACGGGACGTTCCTGGGAGCACACGAGGCCTGCGTCGCCCTGAGATCACAGAACTGTGCATCACAGTCCGGAGCTTGGGCCCGAGCAAGTGGCCAGCGTGTGCCCGCTGTTACTGCTGCAGTCGCTGAGGAGGCCTGCGCGATGTGCTCCGGTCACAAAGGCAAGGAGATGAGCAGGCTGACAGTAATGGGATCTCTGCCATCAGCAAAATCGGGGCACTTTAAACCAAAAAACAATAGCTAAAAGCTGTGCATGTGGCACAAGCCTGTAATCCCAGCAGTCTGGGAGGCTAAGGCAGTCGGGTCCCAAGTTTAAACCCAACCTGGACAACTTAACATGACCTTGTTTCAAATTAAAAAAAAAAAAAAAAAAAAAAAAGGGCCGGGGCTGTATCTCAATGCGAAGGCCCTGGGTTCAATCCAGTATCGCAAACAAACAGAAATTAAAGAGACTAGCTTTCTAACACTTCTAAATTCACTTTCAAGAAGATGGATTCGGCACAGCACCTGCCTGGCAAGCATAAGGTCCTGAGTTTGATTCCTGGTACCAAAAAAAGAAAAAGAAAAAATGCATTCTGAATATAACAGGTATAACTGATGAAAAGGAGTTAAAATTAGAAATAGCAAACAAAAAGGATTCCTGCCTTTTAGATCCTGAACTTTAGGATGCATTTGATTCAATTTTTTGCAGGATGGAAAAAGCCATGTAATTCTAGCTCAGGAGAACAAAAGCCTGGCGGGAGAAGACCCTTTCCGAATGTGTGGAAAGCTCAGATAAATTTAGAACTCGGGAAGTGAACCCTTTCTGAAAAGTCTTCGTTTCTCGCCGCAATAGCAGGTCAATGTGCACTATTTATACCGTGCTGCCCTTACACTGGTGCTCACGTGTGCTATCCTGTAATCACCACTGAAAATTATAAATGGAATAATGACATTTAATTCCACCGCCTACTGGGCAAATCAGCTTCACTTAGAACAGATTTTTCTACTTTTTTCTAAAATTAAAAAACAAGTTTCCTATTGTCAGGAAACAAAGGGCAAGTGGCAACATTTGTGCAAGAAAAGGCAGACCACCTGGGCTGGAGCCACCGGACAACTGTGCCACAGGGGCCCCATGTCAGGCGGGCTCAAGGGTCCCGAGGACGAGGCCCCAGGCCCAGCCCAGAGGCAGGTGTGCTCAGCTCTGTGACGCAGCCAGCAGGGTGACAGGGGCTGAGGGGACGGAGTCGGGTGCAGAGCCTGGGGCTTGGGCCCTGGCCCTCAGCAGCTGGGGTGACTTACGGTTAATGTGGGGTGAAGGTCACCCTGCCAGTGGCCGAGCAGGGCAGGTCACCCTGGTGACCTGGGCTGCGGCGTCCTCGCTCCCAGCCCCGATGCTCGGCCTTCGTGGCCTGGCTCCCCCACCTCGTTCCCGGAAGTCACTCAGCCTTGGCGATCCTCCAACTTACATTCCGAAGAGGGCGCCCCCAAGATGTGCTGCGTGATCAAAGAACTTCCAGCCCAGGATCATTCCCGCGGTGTCCAAGGCAATGATGGCTTTCAGGGCCTGCATGCGGGGGACAGGGAGCGGGAGTGGCGCGCCTCTCGGTTCCCCTCGCTGCCGCGCGGCTCCCCCCACCAGGGCGCCCCGTACTCACGCTGCCGGCCGTGAAGGTGAGCATGGGCAGGAAGATGATGGCGAGCCGCCCGTCGGGGACCTTGGTGCACACGGCGGCCAGCACGGTCATGATGGCGCCCGACTGCAAGGGACGGGGGCGGTGGGGATGGGACGGAGGCTTCCAGCCCCATCCGCCGAGGAGGACACGGGGTCCCCGGCGCCGGCAGCACTCAGCAGGGCGCACCATCAGTACCCACGAGCATGAATAGGCCCATAAAGGCCCAGCCTCGCGCCATTTCTTCCAAGTATAACATTAGATCCTCAGTGTCACTTGAAATGGGACTTCACAGAGACTGAAGATTCTCCTTAAAGCTTCGGGTGAAAGCCAGAGTGCAGGAAAGGGTGCCCTCCTCACCCCGCGGCTCAGTGAGGTCCCCTCTCAGCACCCCAGGGCTGGTCCACCCTCGAGGGTCACCCACCCCAACCACCCCACGACATAGCGCGGAAACCTAGAGCCGATCTGCAACCTGTGACCTAAGGCTCAACCGCTTCGCTGTGTAATAATGTTTTTTCTCATCCTTTTCCTCAGTTGCCTACATAATTTTGGTAATTTAAATTGGTAGTGTCTGTGTGGCATCTTCAGGGCTGATTATATTAACTCGTTCTCTCTCAACATTAGATATGGAGTCAGGCATGGTGGCACATGCCTGTAATCCCTAATCCCACCACTTGGGAGGCTGAAGCAGGAGGGTCATCATAAATTTGAGGCCAGCCTGGGCTACACAGTGAATTCAAGGCCAGTCTGGGCCACTGTCTCAGAAAAACAAACAATAAAAAATAAAAACCACAAACAACAGCAAAAAAACCACCCATGCTCCTGATTCCTCTAGATGGTAGAATACCTGAGGAACTGGGTCGTAACCCCTAGTTCACATTACATCTCACGGAGATCACCGCGTCCCACCCGGCACACACACTATATAGATGCCAGGGACGTGGAAGGTAGCGAGAAGTCCCACTTCCTGGAGCACACAGCGTGGCAGGAAAGACAGCCAGTAAGTGAGGATGATGGTGACAGTCCCGATGGGGAGTAGCACACGGGGCGGGAGAGCCACGGAAGCACAGAGTAACAAGCGCCATCGAGCTGTGCACTACAGGTGACCAGGTGGTGGCCCAGTCAGAGAGTCTGGCCTGGCAAAGAAACCCAAGCCGCTGGAGCACAGGGGAAACAGACACTGAAGTTCCGAGCACAAGGCAAACCTCAGGTGTCCATCAGGAAACATGAACACCCTACAAGGACACGCCACAAAGGTCAGGACAGACAGACACTGTCACAGGGTGGACTGAAAAGCTACAAGAATTAAATACGGGGTAGCACTGTGGAACACAGGGCGTCAGGGACACACGGGGGCCGGAGGACACTGCTCAGCGTCAGTGACGGCTGTGGCGCTGGTAGAGGGAGGGTCGCCGCTGCCGCTTCCTGGGCTCACGTGACCCCAAAGTGTCTTCTCACAGGCGACTGAGTCACTGCACGGGGGGTGGGGCTGGGCCGTACCCTAATCATTCACCAAAGCTCCCCCCGCAGAAAGGCATGCACGCACACACACACACACACACACACGCACACACACACACGGAGCTCCTCTCGTGTGACGTCTGACGACATCACGCCTGTGCCCCTCCCACCCAGGATGCCAGCCTGGACCCGGTCACGGGGAAAGAGACAAGCCCAAGAGGCCGCCCGAAATGGCTGGCCCGCACCACCCAAGCCACCGCCTACAGCACAGGGTCTCAGGGGACACAGAGCCCTAAGGACACCACTGAGAAATGGACCCAGCTGCAAGACGCACTGCACGCTAAACCGACAGCTACATCCATCACTACTGACCACGCCTGCTCTCTAACCCGGTAACCAGACTGCACGACGGGTGAGGCTATTTGTGTGCTTAGGAAATGTATGCCCAAGTACGCAGGCGGAAAAGGGCATCTCTCAAGTGGCTCAGAAAAATAAGCATGGATAGAAAAAGATAAACAAAAGGTGGCAAAAGGTTTAAAATTAATGAATATTTTGGAGGATTTTTGGTGGGTTTTTTTGGTACCAGGAATGAAACTCTTGGTCTCATTCTTGCCAGGCAGGTGCTGTGCCACTGAATTACATCCCCGGCCCTGGAGTTTGTTTCTTTATTTATTAAGTGAAACGGACCTAAAATAAAAACTTAAGAGAAGAAAACACAGGAGCAAAGTCTTTGTATCGTTGGTTTAGACAAAAATTTCTTATGACATTGAACGCATGACCCAAGATAAAGACTATACACAAATGAAAAACTTACACTCTTTGAAAGATAATGTTAAGAAAAACCAACTCGATAAAACCTTTTTTCTTGCCAGGCATGGTAGTGCACGCCTTTAATCCCAGCACTCGGGAGGCTGAGGTAGGAGGAGTGTTGTGAGATTGAGGCTGGCTTGGGCTACAATGTGAGCACAAGGCCGGCCTGAGCTACACAGTGCGACTCTGCCTCAAAAAACTAGGGCTAGGAATTTGGCTCTGTGGTTTAAGCGCTGTCTGGCAGGTGTGAGGTTGTGAGTTCGATCGCCGGTGCCACCAAAACAAACAAACAAAAAAACGCTTTTTTTTTTAAATGGGTAGATTTGAGGAGACGCTTCCAAGATGATACACGGTTAGCAAAGGGGCACACAAGATGATAAACATCATCAGTCAGCAGGAAAATGAAAATTCCAACCACTCTGCTCTCGTCAGTGATGGGCCTGCTGGATGCTAGGAAGGCTGAGCACCCCAAGTGTGAGGAGAAGGCCGGGGTGCTCCCGTACGCTGCCGAGGGGCAGCACCATGCCATACCATGCCCACTCTGGAAAAGCGTTTGCAGGTCCTCAGCTGCAAAACACATCTAGTCTCTGCTCTATTTCACACGTAGGTGTCAAACCAAGAGAAATTAAGGCATGTGTCTACAAACAGCTGTCCACAAATGTCCGCAGTAGTTTTGGCTAAAACACTGGAAACCACCTAAGTGTTCATCAAGTGAATCCTGTCTATCTGCAGAATGGAGGCGCAGTCATCAGTGGAAAGGAGAATAATCACCATGTTTGAGATGGAATCTCACTAGGTCACCCAGGCGGACCCCACACAGGTGATCCTCTCACTCTGGCCCCGGCAGCTGGTATTACAGGCCCTGCAGCACCCCTACTGGGAGTGCCGGACACACTCCACGCTGAGGGACCTCAGGACACCGGCAGGCAGACCACGAAGCTGAACAACCATGAGTGAGTACTGCACTCTGACTGCGTCTGCAAACCTCCTATCTTCACGGAAAGTAGGTCAACTTGCTGGGGGGGGGGGGGGGAGGAGGGATGACAAAGGAAGACCAGGAAACTTCTGGGAACAATGAATGATTGTGACCTTAAGCGAGCCGTGGTTTAATGGGTATCTACTGTAGAAACTTAACAAATTATGACTGTTTTTTTTTTTTTTTTTTTTTTGGTACTGGGGATCAAACTCACAACCTTGCACCTGCCAGGCAGGTGCTTACGCTACTGAGCTAAATCCCTGGCCCTATTTTTTGAGACAGGGTCTCACTATGCAGTTCAGGCTGGCCTTGAACTCACTTTGAAGCCCAGGCTGGTCTCAAACTGACAACCCTCCTCCTGCCTCAGCCTCCTGAGTGCTGGGATTAAAGGCGTGCACCACCATGCTCAGTTCTAAATTATCAATTTTAAATATGTGCCCTTTTTTTGTATGTCAATACCGCAAAATCCTGAGTTACTTCTTTAAAAGTATTTCCTGCAACTTTGTTTTTTGAGACAAGGTTTCCACAATGTAATTTAGGCTGGCCTTGAACTCACTGTGCAGTCCGGGCTGGTTTCAAACTCACAACGGTCCTCCTGCCTCAGCCTCCCAAGTGCTGGGATTACAGGCATGTATCACCATGCCCAGTTCCCTGCAACTTTTCTGTAAGGTTTGTTTTTTGGGGGCAAGGAAGGATTCTTTAGACAGGGTCTTGCTATGTAGCCCAGGCTGGCCTCGAACTCAGCAAGCCTCCTGCTTCAGCCTCCCAAATACTGGGATTATTGGCATGTGTCACTACACCTGGCGCTATAAATTTTAAATTATTTATAAATTGTTATGTTAAAACAAAAGACAGAAATGACCTCTTTTTTTCTTTTTGGTACCAGAAATCAAACTCTCGACCTCGTGTTTGCCAGGCAGACCTGAGCTAAATCCCTGGCCCAAACTTTTTTTTTTTCTTTCCAGAAATCACTTTTAAAAGGAGCCCCTAGGCCCTGTGATACCTGTAATCCCAGTCCCCTGGGAGGCTGAAGCAGGAGGACTATGAGTTCAAGCACAGCCTGGGCAATTTAATGAAACACTGTCTCAAAAAAAGAAAAAAAAAAAGGGCTGGGGACATAGCTCAGAGTAAAAGTAAAAGTTTAAACCTCAGCACCGCAACAACAACAACAACAAAAGGAACCCTTATAATTAAAAAGTCCTTATATTTTCATACTAAAAATGTTATTTCTAAGGGCCAGGAGTTTGGCTCAGTGGCTTAAGCGCCTGCAAGGTTGTGAGTTCAATCCCCGGTGCCACAAAAAAAAAAAAAAAAGTTATTTCTATAAAACATCATTTATTGCTTTCTCCCCCCTCCACTGAGTGTTGGGAACTGAACCCAGGGCCTTTGCACTGAGCTACATCTCCAGTTCTTTATAATTTTGAGGTTGGGTGTTCATGCTAAGTCGCACAGACTGAGTTGGAACTTGCAATCCTCCTGCCTCAGCCTGCCAGGGTACTGGAATTACAGGCAAGCACCACTGTGCCCAGCTCAACTGTTTTCTCAGTATCTTCTATGTGAAGGGTTTGTTTCCGAATACAGAATGATCTTAACTTACAGGGGTTACTAATACCTTAAAACAAATTATGAATTCTGGAGCGCTCAGATGTCTGCAGTCTGTAAATACAGAGTTGGCTGCTGGCCCAAACAGAGAAACCAGCTCAAGCGGCACGCAGAGGACTGAGGTGGGGTAACTGCAGGACAGCAGCAAGCAGAAAGCCCTCGAAAGAACACAGTCCAACCAAGGCCTGATTTTAGGTAAGTGGACTAAGGCAACAGTGCCCAGGTCAAAAAAGGAGAATCACAAGCCAACAGTAACCTCAGCTACACTCCCAGGACATGGGAGCGGTGGGAGGCGGGATTCTGTGCTGTGTTTGGGGTCACTGGCTACCATCTGTTCACCAAGCTGGCCGTATGAGGTGCAGCAGGACTTCTGCTGAGATCCTGACTCCCCGACAGCGTAATCTCTGCTCACGACGTGAACATACATCAACATTCCCGGAGCGCCCCGCTCCACCTCCCAAGACGGGCACAACAACTTCCAAGGCTGTCAGGACCAACTCGGAAGGTGGTTTGCTTATTTTCCCATAAAAGCTGCCAGGTCACGGCGCCCTGGGGCCATGTCTCTATGTACTCTGAAAGATCAGTTCCCGCTGCTGCTTCCACAGCTGCCCCAAATCTATCAGCACGCACCGTGCTGGGTCCAGTGGCACTGAGACTGGGGAAGCAGGGTGGCACTGCGACCTCAAGACCTATGTGCAACTGTAACAGCCTAGGTTTATTGTGAAACAACGCTAAGAACATCCAACTCAAATCCCAGAAGAACTCAAACTGAAACTGTACTTTCTAGAAGAAAAAACCCCAACAAAATTAAAATGTCCTCCCAAATGAAGCAAACACAATTCACTGAGCTGATCTAAAAGAACAGCAGTACCGTGGGAAACCCCTCCACAGTACTTTCCCGCCGGCGAGCAGCTCTCCAGCATCACTCTGGAACGTTTCGTGCGGGGAAACGGCCTCGCACACAGCCTATGCCATGTCCCAGAAGTCGCGGGGTCACGGTCCCCACCCCACTCCACCTCCACACACCACTTGGCCACGCACTTAGGGCTGCACTGCAGCTGCCCACCGATGGGTGCTGGCTGCCCACGGCACGGCCAGTGCCCGCCCCACTGCTCCAGCTGCACCCCTAGGCCATGGGAGTTTCCAGCCCTTTCAGGGAGTGGCAGATGTGTGTCTTCCCCTCAGCTAAACTGAACTTGAAGTCCATGTCCATTTCTGGGTGACCCTACAGGCCTTTACTGACTTCATACAACAAGGTGCTCAGGTGCTGACCAAGGTAGAGGACATGATCTGAAATACAGAAATTATACCAGGGCCAAATCTCAGAGAGAAAATGAACATTTCATATTGGGGCGGTAGGAAAGCACACAGGTCACAAGACAACACATAGGCCTCATCAGGAAGATTAAGTACATACAAATCTGAAGAATGTACCAATTATGGGATGATTATCTTATATTCTTTTCCAGAATCGAACCTTTCTAGAGTTCCTTTAAATATGAAGTCTCCTATTCAAATACATTTAAATGCATTACTATTTATATGTGCACAGACTTTAATGACTGCATAGCCATTAAAGAAGGCTTTCCATGTGCCTGGACGCCTGCCCCTAACTCACAATGCAATGTAAAAAGAGGCCGCAGCACAGGACCTGGCAGTCCCACCGACACTGGCTGCACATGCGAGGAGCGCTGCGTTCCAGGCTGTAGTCAGCGCTTCCCAGAGCCGGGTGAGGCTCGCTGGGCTCGGGGAGCAGGCACCTGCTAGTCTGCCCTCCTCCTCTCAGTGTGAACTGCGTACCAGTTAGTACACGAAGATGTTCAGTGGTCAAATGCTACAGCCAGAAAGTTACTGTTATAAATGAATAAATGCAAAACTGAGATACAGACCATAAAAAAGTATTTTAGCGTTAATCTCCTGATTTCGGAGATTAATGCTAAAATACTATTAATTACTGTGGCTCTGTAAGATGTTAACATTGGGGTAAAGAACATATGGAAACTTTCTTAATTCTGCAACTCTTTTATAAGTATACAATTATTGCAAAATGAATTTAAAATTACAAATACTTACTGCACCGAGGGATGGTCCATATCTTCCCGTGGCAACTTTACACACGTAACTGACAAAATTGGAAATAACACCTGAGAAACAAGTTATATTTCAACAACTGAAGTAAGGCATAAAAATGATTCCTATCCCTAGCTGGCTGTGGTGGCACGAGCCTGTAATCCCAGCACTCGGGAGGCTGAGGCAGGACGATTGCTGAGTTTGAGGCCAGCCTGGGCTGCACAGTGAGTACAAGGCCAGCCTGAATTACACAGCAAGACCCTGTCTCAAAACAAACAAACAAAAAATTTAAAACATGGTTCCTCTTCCTGATCTCCATGCAGATAAGTGTCAGGTTTCCCTGGGGGACCTGGCATGATGCCCCTGCATCACTGTGACTACTCTACAGAGAGAAAAGCCTCGCCCACCCATGCTTCTTGCTGACTGTCACAGGGTCATTCGCATCCTCATCTAAACATGAAAAGGAGGCTGGCTCACAAGCCCAGCAGCTATCTCAAATCCACCCTCTGGGCTAGCTAGCGCCAGAGTCTCTGGGGAGAGACCCTCAAAGAGGTGATCTGTGAGGTCCCTGCCACTTCAATGGTACTGCAGCTCAGTGTGACTCATTAAAAAAAAAACCAACTCCCTGTGCAACAGGAACGCATGGCATCTGAAACAGAGCCTTTGTGCCTACAATGATACACCCAGCGCTGTGGGGAGGACTGTATACTAAAAGGCTAAAAAGCCTGCGGAGCTTCTAGTCTCGAAGGACTCGATGCATCCACCTCGGTGATCAGTTAGCACTAACTCAGCACTCGCTGGGCCCTGCAGCTCACACACTCTTTTCCTCAAGCACTTTGCCTCGGGAAGCACCACCCGCTGCCGAGAGGTGTGAGGGTCTCCACACGCGCTGGAGCAGCAAGGGACCTGAACCCTGTTTGCTGTCTCTGAGCTCAGTGCTTTTTGCCCTACAGTACAACTGCCGGATACAGTTTTTAAGCAATGTGGGACTTCAGAAATGAATTTTTGTACTTGTTTTTAAATAAATTTTACAAGTAACTAAGAGAAATAAAACCTGAGCAACTGTTCCTTTCGTGGCAGCCGGCCACCTGGGATCGGGTACCGGGCCACTCTTTCCCAGGTGAGTGGCCCCAAGCCAACACGCGACCGTGCGAGAAAGGACAGAACACACCTCACCATTTATTCCCGACACTCACACTGTGTGCTACTGACTTAAAGCTCTCTGCAAGCCAAACTACGGGGCAAGGAACTTGTTCCAGGCGATTTCACACAGGCCAGGAGAACTGCAATAGCTGGAGGTCTAGGGGCCATTAAATATAAAACGGAGGCCTCAGCCAGAGAAATCGAGGCCCAGGGAGACCCAGGTGACATGCCGAAGTTTCACTCTAAACCTTACCTCCTGCTTATCCCACCTAATTTAAAACTGAGCACACCCAAGCAATTCACTGAGAAGGAAATCTGCACCGTGAGGAGCGAGGAACCGAGGTCCCAGTCTGGGGAGCCTCCTCTGCACAGCACCTGAGAGACAAGTGTGCCCCCAGCACCTCCTGAGCATAGACTACGCTATAATCATTCCCTTTGTGCTTTTGTTTTTTTAAAGACAGTCTCGCTGTGTAGTGCAGGCTGGCCTTGAACTCACTATGTGGCCCAGGCTGGCCTTACACTCATGATGATCCTCCTGCCTCAGCCTCTTGAGTGCTGGGATTACAGGTGAGGACCACCATGCCCAGCCCCCTTGTCTTTTTTTGGAGAGCTAAGGGCGTCTGCAGCCCCCGGGGCCCGAGTGAGAGGCCATTACCTGCAGACAGGTACACTGCCATGAACTGCTCCTGCCCCAGGATGCTCACGATGCTGGAGGAAAAGCTCCACAGAACATACATGTTCGCTGCCATGTGGAACAAGGAGAAGTGACTGAATGACGACAGCAACATTGGAGAACAAAGGACCTCTACAAGAGAAAGGAGGACGGTGTAGAAATCGCGGCACACAAAGCCAGCTTAGCTGTTTCTCATTATTGAATCAAACACGGGAAGCAAAAACAGCCAGGCAAATAAGAAGGCTTAAGAGAGCATTTTTTAAAGTGATAAAAAGCTTTATTAAATCTTTGTTTCCACTTAGTAAGCAGCCAATGAAAATTCTCAACTCAATGAAAACAACTTGCCCTTACCGCAAACGTTAGAGACAGAATGAGTAAATTAAGCCAGGTGTGGTGGCGCACGCCTTTAATCCCAGTACTCGGGAGGCTGAGGTAGGAGAAGCGTTGTTTGAGGCTGGCTTGGGCTACAACGCGAGCGCAAGGCCGGCCTGAGCTACATAGTGCGACCCTGCCTCAAAAAACTAGGGCCGAGAGTTTGGCTCAGTGGCTTAAGCACCTGTCTGGCAGGCGTGAGGCTGTGAGTTCGATCCCCAGTGCCATAAAGAAAGAAAAACAGAATGAGTAAATTATTTCAATTATAAAATTCTACATAAAGCCCAGCATGGTAGCACACGTCTGTAATCCCAGCACTCAGGAGGCTGAGGTAGGTGGAGTATTGTGAGTTCGAGGCTGGCTTGGGATACAATGTGAGCAAGGCCGGCCTGAACTACATAGTGTGACCTTGCCTCGAAAAAAAAATAGTGCTGGGAATTTGGCTCAGTGGCTTAAGCGCTTGCTTGGCAGGCACGAGGTTGTGAGTTCGATCCCGACAAAAAAAAAAAATTCTACATAAGCCCAGGTGTGGTGGCACATGCCTATAATCCCAGCACCAGAGAGGCTGAAGGCAGGAGGATTGCTGCAAATTCAAGACTAGCCTAGGCTACAAAGTGAGCTCAAAGGCCAGCTTGAACTGCATAGTGAGAGCCTGTGTCAAAGAGACAAAAACAAAAAAATCCAAAAAACAAAAATAAAGCTGTACATAATAACTGTCTGCAAAACAACAACAGCACCCTTTTAAGTAACTGCAAACCTTATTTCATTAAAAATTATTTAACAGACACCTTTTTTTTTTTTTTTTTGCGGCACCAGGGATCAAACTCACAGCCTCACGCCTGCCAGAGAGGCACTTAAGCCACTGAGCCAAACTCCTGGCCCTGGTTTTTTGAGGCAGGGTCACACTATGTAGCTCAGGCCGGCCTTGCGCTCGCGTTGTAGCCCAAGCCGGCCTTGAACTCACAATGCTCCACCTACCTCAGCCTCCCGAGTGCTGGGAGACACCTAGTGTTTTTTTTTTTTTTACTCACAGCCTTGCGCCTGCCAGGGCAGGCGCTTAAGCCACTGAGCCAAACTCCCGGCCCTGGTTTTTTGAGGCAGGGTCGCACTATGTAGCTCAGGCCGGCCTTGCGCTCACGTTGTAGCCCAAGCTGGCCTCGAACTCACAACGCTCCGCCTACCTCAGCCTCCCGAGTGCTGGGATTAAAGGCGTGCGCCACCACGCCCGGCTGACACCTAGTGTTTTTAAGGTGACACAATAATCAGAGACAAAGTCCCTGTCCTTAAGGAACTGACAGTCTACTCTCCAGATTTTGCTTGTAGTACTGACAAGTGACACATTTTAATAACTCAATTAACACAAAGTATATTTCTTTAACATTATCTCTATCTCAAAATAAAACCACACAAAGTGATTTAAATCATAAGTGACTTACTTGAGGCTGGATTGGATGTAAAATATCTGATCATTGTCCGCTGTAGAGAAGGTACTCTCCATAAACAGAATACAAGAACATTTGCAGTTATGATACCTGCCAAATAAATACAGAGATTTAAAAATAAGAGCTAAGAAAGTTGGCTGACAGCAAAAGCCACCTGAATAAAAATTTCTACTACAATTCCGTAAGAGTACTGTGTACTTCTGGGTAGGGGGGTGTAGACAGCTAAGGAAATCAATGAATCCAATGCCTTTCAGTATCAAAATTGTCACAGGTTGATGAAGTCAGAGGATCCCTGGAAATTGCAAATGCCCCAGAGGCTCACTTCCTGCACCCATTCATTTATCTTACTTCTTCACAACAGTGCACTCCTCTCAATAACCAGATCCGGTCACTGTTCAATACAGGCCAACCTAGAGTCAGGCATAGGATTAGGTTCTTCAGCCAAGAGTAGAAAAGCCAACATCATGTCTTTCCACGGGGCAGTATGCTTCTAAAACTGCCGAATAGCTCATGGAAACGACGATCTTTTGTGTAAGTGAAGGTCAGTGTGTCTTGGGAAAAATATTCATGTGACAGATTTAAATCCGGAGTGATCTAGAAGAGTTTTGCAACTGCTTTTACTTTAAAATGTTCACTTGTGGGAATTGGGTGGCTATCATTTTTCTCCAAGAGCTCATGCTGTAAGAACTATCAGAAATTGAGTAGGTTTAATTACAGAATTAAACAGTCACCCTTTAGGAAAAACAACTTGTTATTTTTAAAAACTATAAACTTTAAAAAACACACTAAAGTTTGAGTTGCCACACTCCTTGCATATAACAGGCACGCTTCCACTTGTTGAATCACAGGACTTTAAACAGTTCCTCGTACAAAGTCACTCATCCCTCCTTTCTCTTTGGGCAACAGGCAGGCAGCACTTCCGACTGCAACCTCCAGCGGCTGCTTCCTCAAACCAGTGACAGCACACGTGACTTCTGGAACCACAGCACGGCACAGTGATTACAATGAGGGGGTGGCTCGGAAGGGGAAAATAACCAAAGACACCAAGGTGAACAACGGTCAAAGGACTGACACTGCCAATGCTCAACCCAAATGCAAAAAGCCTTTTTGGGAAATAAGACACAGCACTGGTCCCGGATGAGGTCACAGTCAAGTGGTTTTTAAAGGACTCAGTCCATGGTCAGTCGGCTCCAAGGCGGAAACAGCACGGCAGAAGACGACAGCACAGAAAGTGGCTCACGCAGTGGCAGCTGGGAACAGGAACACACTCTCCTAGGTCCCGTCTCCTGACAGCACGTCGGAGCATTAACCCATTGATGAGTACATGGGACTTTCGAGGACAGAAAGCCCTAAACCATAAGAGAGGCCTCACCTCTCACCCAGTCTGTTTCCTCTTCCAGGAAATCTCCTGGAAAGGACTGCCTGATATGGACCAGAAAGCACGCTTCCTGCAGCGGCTGCACAGTGACAACCCAGAACAGAATGGCTCCTGCAGGCCTTGATCCTTGCTAGGCCTCTCAGGAGCTCTGGGATTGGGGGCTTTCAACGCGTCACGTCAGTTCCTCAACTGTAAAGTGAGGGGCATGCTCCCGCCACATACAAACTGCAGAGAAGTGTAAATAAATAGGGCAATGTGCACATTCACTGGTTAGAAGGCAGGCGTGCGAGGAGCAACGGTGCCGAGATGGCCTGAGCAGTAGGCACCTGCACCTGCACCTGCAGGGCGGGCTGCTCCTTCCAGACCCAGTGACCCCTGGGACAGGCCTGGCGCTACTGACCCAGTGCCACCTGCTCCCTCTAAACCTGGTGACCCCTGGGACAGGCCTGGTACTGCTGACCCAGTGCTACCTGCTCCCTCCAGACCCAGTGATCTCTGGGACAGGCCTGGTGCTGCTCTCCCAGCGCCCACTATGCCTCATGTGACACCTGGGATGACACCAGTGAAAACAGCAACCTGAGGACCCTGCGATCCTCTTCATGAAAGTGAGGCCACACTGAGGCAGAACTGTCGCCATCAGCCTTTTAACACTCCTGGGCACTAACCAAAGGCTTGCGGTGAAGCGGGGAGCTCTCAGGTCAGAAAACCAGCCGCAGCCGTGTGGCATTTAACTCATGCCTGTCCCGTCCCTGCCCTCCCATGATGACAGGGCGGCTCTAGAGAAGCCCATGACCCCAGGAGGAAGTGGGAAGGACGGAGCTGGAGCTCGTTCGAAGCTTCGCTTCCAAAGAGCCATCATCTGACCGTGCCCTGGCTCCCTGGAAGACACCGCTTAACAGGCTCAGTCTGCATTTAACCTGATCGGGGCCGGGGATGCAGCTCAGCAGCACAGCGCCTGCCTGGCAGGCACGAAACCGTGAGTTCGAGTCCCACTACTGAAAAAAAAAAAAAACCTGACTGAATTCTCCACATACAAAACTCTTTTTCCTAAAAAGCATTTGTCAAAAACAATTACAGGTTAATGTTTTAAATTCAAGTTTGCCTGAGGTGCTAAATAACATTCAAGGCAAATAAGAAACTAAAAATCTTAAAAGGAAGAACAGAAGAATAAGATTTCTATAGCAGCTTGGAAAATCTCCAATATATTCCTGGGATCTAGAATGCTGTATAATAAAATAGACTTTAAGACAAAAGCTGTTACTAGAGACAAAGAAAGATATAGAGAATAGAAAAATCACTGAATCCAAAAGTTGGTTCTCCAAGATGATAAACAAAATTGACAAACTTTTCAGTTCGAACAAAGATACTTAACTAAAATCCCAATGACTAAAATCAGGAATGAGAGCAGAAAGAGGCAAGGATCACAGGGTTGGAGGAGCAGCTCAGTGGCAGAATGCGCACTTAACCCCAAGTTCAATCCCAGCAGAGGGCAGAAAGATTTTAATGGGCTACTGTAATTGTATACCAATATTTAAAAAAAAAAAAAAAAATCAGATGAAAGTAAAAAAAATTCCTAAAAAGTCACAAACTACTGAAACCTACTCAAAAAGAAACAGAAAATCTAAATAGCTCAAGAACAAGAGATTGAATCGTGATCGAGAAACTTTCCCCAAAGCAAAGTTCAGAATCGAATGGCTTCACTGGTGCTTTTGTTTCCTAGCCCTGCTACAATAAACTCCCACAAATTTGGTGGTTTAAACAGCAGAAATGTGTTCCCTTACCACTCCTGGAGGTCAGAGGACTTCAGCAAGGTGCTGAGGTGTCGACAGGGCCTCACTTCCTCCTGAAGGCACTGGGGAAGAAAGCTCCCTCCCCCTGGATTCTGGTGGCTCAGCAACGCTTGGTGTCACCTGTCCTGTACCCACCTCTCTGCAACCTCTGCCTCCATCTGCGCATGCGGCCTTTTTGTGTCTTTGTCTCTCCTGTTCTCAGGAGGACAAGTCACTGGCATGAGTCTTCCCGCAATGCAGAGTGACCATACTGTAATCACTGTACCTGGAAAGACCCTATTTCAAATAAGGGAATGTTCTGTGGTTCAGGGTGGACAAGAGTTTTTTGGTTTTTGGAATACTATTCAACTTATAGCTGGTGAACACCAAAAATGAAAGTGAACTAACATCAGTCATTCTCAACTCTCCTAAAACTGAAAGAGGGAGGAACATGTCCCAATGCCTTCTAAGCAGCCTTACTTTACTATCAAAACCAGCTAAAGAAATCACAAGAGAACCACTAACACTGCTTTATGAATACCAAAGATACCAAAATTCTACAGAAAATATTAGCAAAACAAGTTCAGCAGCTTATAAAGGATTATAAATCATGACCAGATGGAACTTACCATAAGAACACGAGGTTGGATCATATACGAAAATCAGTGTAATACACACTAATGCAGTTGGAGGACTCACAACTTATACCACAAACCTACAGTAATCAAGACCGTGTGCTCTGGTATAAGGGCAGACAGATCAATGAAACAGAACTGGAACCTGCCATGCTGGGTCAGGGAGGATACAACCAGAAGACAACTAGCCAGCCTTCCTGGTAAGCGGCACAACGGGTTCCAGGAAGAAAAGTCAGCACCTCCCATGAGCCTACTGTGGCACTCGGGCTGAAAATCAATACCCCAACTCCACCCCACCCCCCATAAGGAACCTGCTGGTTTGGAGGACTGGCTAAGTTGATAGCAACCAAGGTACATAAAGCAACTAAACTCTTGTATTGATTGATTGATTGTGCAGGCCTGGGGCCAGCAGTCTGAGCACCTCTTGGGAGGATGACAGTAAGCAATGTAGCAAATATGGGGGATTTCCTTCTATCTTGTCTTTGAGGCCCAATATTGTTCCTACTGTTTTGCTTTATTCAATATTTTGTTTTGATTGGTTTTATTCTGTTTTGTTTTTGGTTTGATTTTGCTATACCTGATGGAATGGACAACTATTGTAAAGATAGTAAGATATACGATAGTAGCTATTGTTTTCCTAGTATCTTGCTTTGAAGTTCTGTACTAGTCTACTGCTTTGTTTTGATTGACTTTGCTTTGTTTTGTTTTGTTGGATTTTACTATCTTTAAAACTAAAAACAAAACAAAACAGAACTGGATCCAGAAATACACATTCTTCTGTGTGTGGCACTGGAGAGAAGACCCAGGGTCTTGGGCCAGGCATATAGCTCAGTGGCACAGCACCTGCCTGGCAAAACACAAGGTTGTGAGTTCAACTGCTGGTACCAAAAAAAAAAAAAAAAAAGGGTCTAGCACATGCTAGGCAGGTGCTCTTATCACTGAGTTACATCGCCAAGGCTTTTTCTTTTTTGATACAAGGTCTTGTTCAGTAGCCCAAGCTGCCCTTAGACTTGTGACCTTCCTGTCTCAGCTTCCCAAGCAGTTAGTATTATAGGTATGCCTCCCTCAAATGATTATGGACAAATGTTCTGGTCAAAGACAATTCCCTGAGAAATTAAATTCTTTTCAACAGATGGAGTGCATCAAGTAGATGGATATTCATAGCAAAAGAATGAAGCTGGACCTCTACCCCATGCCAAATGCACAAATCAATGTATCTATCATATGATTCAAAATGAATCAAAGGCCTGAATATAAGAGTGAAAATTATAAAGGTCTTAGAAGAAAAGATTTAGAGCTGGGGATATAACTCAGTGGCACAGCACCTGCCTGGCAAGTGCAAGGTCCTGAATTCGATTTCCGGTGCCAAAAAGAAAAACAAGATTTAGATTTGGGTATAACCCCAAAGAAAAAGATTTCCATATAAATCTTTGTGACTTTGAATTAGGCTACTTTCCTTTAACCTAGAACCAATGCTCCGTGGAATTAAAGAGATGACTGAACTGAAACAAGCCACAGCATGGGTGAACCTTAAAATCATTAAGCTAAGTGAAAGAAGCAGACACAAAAGGATGCCTATTATGTGAGCCCATTTATTCAAATATGCAAATCCATAGAAAAAGAAAGAGTGGTTGCCAAGGGCTGAGGGGGGAGGGGATGAGGAGTGGCCGCTAGTGGCTATGGGTTTCTTTTGGGCTAATGAAAATGTTTTGGGGATAGATACACGACCTTGTGAATACAGTAAAAACCACTAAAGACAGGAATTACAACTCAATTTTTAAAAAACTAAGGCACTGATGAGGGAAGCACTCCTTGGTTCACTACCTTCTTTAAGCCAATAAAAAGCTGCATAGCCTCTCCTTTTTTTTTTCCCTTAAAAAACAAAAAACTCACTGTCCCTCTTGGAGGCCAACAGCTAAGCACAGATCCCTTGTTTTGGGGGTGCGCCAAGTCACCCTCCACAGCTGCTGGATCCGAAGTGACTGCTAGGTGGCCCATCCAGGAAGTGACAAGCACGGGCACCACACCAGCCAAGCTGAGCTCAGGTCCCCACCTCAGGGTGGTGGGAAGCAGGCAGATGCCAAGAGCCATCTGGGAGCACTCTCTGCAGCTCCTTCCCCTCCTAGGCAGCAACCACGGAACTAGTTAGGACATGGGCCACAGCCACATGGAATCAGAGAAAACCCAGACTATTCCCCTGCCACCTTCCCACTGGGATGGAGACAAAGTTCCTAACTAACAGGGGAAAACTGAAACTAATGTGTAAAAAAAATTAAAATAAGAGAGGCAAGGCCCTTTAATATTGCTACCTACCAAAACAGAAAACCCCCATCTCTACAGGTGAGGAGCAACTTCCCAAATTAATCTGACCAACGCACAACTTACGCATTGCTGCAAGATGAGGGTCTCTCACCTCCTCTGTGAGGAGATCTTGGAAATTAAAGTCTATACATTATTGGAAGATGTTTAAATTGGTATACTTCTTTCAATATACAAAAGTATATACTGAATACCATGATTCAGCAATTCTATTTCTCAGTAACTTAGCCTAAAAACATATTTGCACAAATGTGCAAAGATCAATACATAGGAATATTCATTGTAGTACTATGTATGTAAGCAAAAAACTGAAATAACCTAAATTGACAGAGATTTTTTTTTTTTTTTTTTTTTTTTTTTTGCGGCACTGGGGATTGAACTCACAACCTCACGCCTGCCAGGGCAGGCGCTTAAGCCACTGAGCCAACCTCCCGGCCCTAGTTTTTTGAGGCAGGGTCACACTATGTAGCTCAGGCTGGCCTTGCGCTCATGTTGTAGCCCAAGTCAGGCTCGAACTTACAATGCTTCTACCTCAGCCTCCCGAGTGCTGGGATTAAAGGCGTGTGCCACAACGCCTGGCTACAAAGAGAATATTTTTTGAATAGTCATTAATTTGGAAACTACAGTGCCACTGAAAAGAGAAAGGCTAGGGCATAATTTCCATTTCTCCATTTGGGCACTGGTTATGTGGATGTGCTCACTTTCTACAAATCAGCTGAGTTGTACATCTGATTTGTGCATTTCCTCTATGTAACGCTACACACTTCAATAAAATAATAAAAAATGCAACAAATAAGTACTGACATGGAATGGTCTTTAAAATATTAAGTGAACAAGGAAAATTAAGGTACAGAAAATATACATTACATGCAGCAATTTGTTTTAAACGTCGGACAGATACAAACGGCTACCTATTAATAGCTGCTTTGGGAGAATACACAAGCAATCAAAGAAGCAACAATTATGGGGAAGAAAACTGTGAAACTGGAAATTTGGAGCAAGGAAGATTTGTACCACTCTTTGTATCCTTTACTACTATTTTCATTGGTTACTATGCACAGTATTCATTTTACAATGAAAGAGTCTAATGTAGGAAGTCATAAAGGCTCCCTCTGTCCCCTGGGTGCCAGCCTGCGGGCTTGGAACAAGCTGGGTTGTGAAGCAGCACCGACCCCTGGTATGGCGGGGTGGCACGGTAATCAGCAGTGGTCCCCAAAGCAGAGTATGACTGGAGCTATGAAGGACGTTTGATTCACATCTCCACCCCATCTAGCCCTGTGATCTCAGCCCATTATTTAAGCCTTGGCTACTCCTTACTGGACAATAAGGGCACCACTACGGTTGCAAACGATGGTCAGAAGCAGTGTCGTTGTACACAGGTGCGGAAAACACCTAGCTTAGAACCAGCAACCTCGGCGGCACTTGGGCATTACTTCTGCTCTTCTGTCCCCTGAAATAACTCATCTGGAGGCTGGACAGCCAGGAGTTACCGAAAAGTGCCTGATTAAAAGGTGAAACGTAGCCGGGCGTGGTGGTGCACACCTTTAATCTCAGCGCTCGGCAGGCTGAGGTACGAGGAGCATTGTGAGTTTGAGGCCGGCTTGAGGTTTAACACGAGCGCAAGGCCAGCCTGAGCTACATAGTGTGACCCTGCCTCAAAAAACCAGGGCTGGGGGTTTGGCTCAGTGGCTTAAGCGTCTGTCTGGCAGGAGTGAGGTTGTATAAAAAAATAAAAACTAAATTAAAAAAAGGTGAACATGAGCGCTCGCTTTGGCAGCACATACTAAAGCTGGAATGATCCAGAAGAGGTTAGCATGACCCCATGCAAGGATGACATGCAAATCTGTGAAGCCTTCCACATTTTTTTATGTCCGTATTTTGTACTCTATTTTGAAGATAATAATCCTCAATGAATGTATTAACTATTGCTATTCTATTTTGTTTTGTAATTTTGTTTTACTTCTTTCCATAAATAAAATAAAAGGTGAACATGAGCCAGGCGTGGTGGCGCACACCTGTCAACCCAGCATTTGGGAGGCTGAGACAGCAGGATCACTGCAAGTTCAAGGCCAGCCTGGACTACAGAGCAAGACCCTGTCTCAAAAATAAATAAATAAATGAAAAATAAAAGAGGCGAACATGAACCAGTAGGTCAAGGGAAAAAGTCCCTTACCAGGAACCCTGGAAAAGGAGATTTTAGTCTGGGAGCTCAAAACCTTGGAAAAGTAAGAAGGAGAGAGAAAACTGAAACACAAGGAAAAAAAAATAAGCTGGACAGAAACAGACTCTCAAAGAAAATACACAGACATTAGAGATGCGGCAGAAGGTGGGGCCTGGGGTTCAGCAGCACCCGAACTCTGCAGAAGACAAAGTCAGAGACTAGCAGAGGAACCAGAGCAGGTTTCCTGAGACCTCTCGCCCCACCCTCTCTCCCTTGCGTCCTCCTCAATCGGAAACACTGCTTTTGCTGGTTCTTTCCTCCTGGCTTTACACAAATCCCAGTAGGCTCAGGTCCGCATTCCGCTGAGCTAACAGGAAGCCCCGGCCAGGGCCTCAAAGGCACTGCACACAGCTGGAATGGGAGACAAAACCCTCCCCTCGAGAGCTGCCTGGACGATCAGGGCAGGTTTCAAAACCTCATGGGTCACAGCAGGACAGGAAACTGGCTGAAACAATGAAGCACAAGCACGAGTCTAACACCGAAAAAATCTACCTTATGCCCCTCCTTTATCTCCAGCACCAAGGAAGCTTAAAACTCCTCTGAGTTATCTGAAATTGAAGAAGATATTTCTGTGTAACAAAACAAACAAAAAATCCCAAAATTAAACAACCACAACAACAAAAAAGAATTACAACTAACCTAATTAACACCTATAAAACTTTAATTCTCAAGGACAGTCTGAAATCCAACAGTTGAACAGTTCAGCTATAAAGAAGGGAGGTTTTTCCACCTCACTAGACATCACCATAACAACTTAATACACTGCAGGCATCCCACATGAGCTGAACTGTTCCTATCTAAACCTGCAACTAGAGAGATACGGATAAGTGAGTGAGTAGAGCAATGAATACAATCAAAACACACTATACACATGGAAGGCCCTCTCCAAAGAAACACATGTTAAGCTGGGGAGGGAAGGTCAGGGGGTGAGAAACAATTAAGGTATATTTTGTGCATGTACAAATCTGCCAAAGTGAAACCCATTAATCTGTATAACCAGTATGCATTAATAAAAATGCATTAAAAAAAGAGATGACTCAAATTTGAGACATCTGTCTCAGAAACTCAGGAACCAAACACACTTGAATAAAACACTCTGCTTCCTGAACTTAGTATTTATCTAAAATCTTTTTTTTTTTTTTTTTTTTGTGGCACAGAGGATCAAACTCACAACCTCACACCTGACAGACAGGCACTTAAGCCACTGAGCCAAACTCCCAGCCCTAGTTTTTTGAGGCAGGGTCGCACTACGTAGCTCAGGCTGGCCTTGCGCTTGCGTCGTAGCCCAAACCAGCCTCGAACTCACAATGCTCCTCCTACCTCAGCCTCTTGAGTGCTGGGATTAAAGGTGTGCACCACCACGCCCGCACCTATTTATCTGAAATCTTGCTGCTCAAATTCAAGAACCCAGTAGCTTGAAGGGCTTGATTTCAAAATGAGAAATGTTTAACCTCTTAGAGCTTTCGTACCGCTGCTGTTTAGGTACGAACACCACAAAGCAAAGCGCAGACCAAAGCTCTGGTCTCACAGGGCTTTGAAAGACTCCAGGTCCACCCTGACTTCAGATCAGTCTGAGAAAGGCAACAGGGAAAGATAAGGCAGGGAAGCTGGACCACACGGGACCCCTGAGAGGAGCCCCAGCTCCTCCCCGAGACTCTCGGGGTCTGGGTAACTGTTAAGCATTGCGGACCAGAACAACTACTACCGGAGGCCCAGGCGACGCTGAACTGCTCAGAGGCTGAGTAACAGAGGCATGGCCCGGGTGGGTGAGTCTTCCAGGCAATGTGCTGATATAGCCAGAACATCACACAATGTAATTCAAAGCAATGCCCGCTCAAATTGCTAGTTAGATCGCTATTTATGTGCTACTGTTTCAAGTTTGTGACAACTCTAAGGAATAAAATAATGAGTTTTAACTATATTCCAAATGACTTCTCTGAATGAAGTATTTACTGGCAGGAGAAAAGGTTTTAAATTCTGAGCCCAGGGCTGGGGATTTAGCTTAGTGGCATAAGCGCCTGCCTGGCAAGCGTGAGGTCATGAGTTTGATTGTTGGTACCAAAATATATGTGTGTGTATATATATATATATATATATATATATATATATATATAAAATAATAGTAATAAAAAATTCTGAGCCCTGTCTTCTTCATGATAAATGGCAGAAAACATTTAGAGCCTGTTATGGTTGATACATTGTGTCAACTTGAGAAGTTTAGAAGTTTAACTGAGAGACTCAGCAGGGAGCCAGGGTTCTTACTTTGTAGGTATCCTCATCCTGTGCAAAGGAAGGCAAGATCTGTGAATGCTACACCCACCCTGGAGGGCAGGGGTGTCCTGTGTACAATATAAGGGAGAAAAGGAGGCTTGCTCTTGCCCCTTTTTGGTCTGGCTGCTGCCTTGAAGTGTTGCCCCAGTGCCATGCCACCCTGCCCGGGAGCCAGCTGATTATAACTGAAACTTTCAAAAACCGTAAGATAAATAAACCTTTCCTTCCCTAATTTTGGGTGTCAGGTGTTTTGTCTCAGCAAGGAGGGAAAAGTAACTAAGAGCCCTCAAGAACACAACAGCTATCTCACCCTAAGGAAACACTATTAGTTTTGGTTACTTTCAGAAAACGAACAAAACCCACTAGCTTGGTGGAAGGGGCTGCACTTCTACAGAGCTCTCCTGGAATAATGGCATCACCAGACTCCTCGATTCCGCTGTCACAGCCATGGCAAAAGGGTTAGAAAAAATGTCACCTGTTGGCCTGAGATCTCGCTGAACAGTCACTCACCAGATTCTAACCTCGGGACACCACATGTGCGAGGCACTGACCAGAAACACTGCGCTCTCGGAAGGAAGCCATGCTACCTGTGAGCATGAGGGCCAAGTCAGATTCTAAAACGATGAGAAAATTCACGCCTCGCAGACAGAGGGAACAGTGTGAATGGAGAAAGAGGAACATCCTTTCTTTACTTAGGTACAGATGATTCAGAGTGCATAAGTCTAACCTTGTATGAGAAAAAGAAGTACTTATTTTCTAGAAAATATTTTCCCATCTACAAAACTTAAAGAACTTACAAATCCACTTTCCCAAGCTTCTCAAATAACCCCAACAATAAGACATTGTACAAATGTTACCTTAAAGAGCCCAATCTGCATAAAAATTTACAAAGAATGAAAATAATCATCATGACATGGGTTGCTTAAAGAGGAACTTATAGACAGTAGGGTAGAAGAGACAGAAAATTGGCTTTTGAGATGGGCCTCAATTTTGAATCTCAACCCTACTACTTACTAGCAGTTTATGCTTCAAAATTTTCTTTGTCTGAAAGTTTATCTATGAAAAGGGAGACAACTGTCCTTTAGGCAGCCCTGAGGAAGAATGTGTATAAAGTAACCCGAGTATAGAGTCAAAGCTTTCTTTAGCAACTTTAATAACAAAGTAAAAATTACTCATAAGTCAGGCAAGCATGGTGGTGCACACTTGTAACTGCAACGCCTGGAGGCTGTGGCAGGAGGACTACAGTGAGTTCAGAGGCCAGCCTGGGCTACATAGGGACATTAAGGCCAGCCTGGACTACAGTGAGACCCTGTTTCAAAAAAACAAAAACAAACAAAAAAATTACTCAGGAGCTATTGCCAAGATTCTACAATAAACTGACCATTTGGTCAGTATCACACTAGATGAAAACTAGAGAACAAATATCCCTGAAATCATGAAACCTTCAGGCTACACTTTTCCTGCTGTAACATTAGCCTGTTGGGACAGAGACTGTCTTCTCCATCGACTACCACTGAAGAGGGTATGGAAGCCATGGCCTGTGACATACTGTACCTTTTGGTTTGATTTCTCTTCCCTTGAATGGCTAAAACGTGTAAGCTAACACAAACCTGTCACAGTCCGCTGGCCATCACTTAGGTTATTCCACCACTTGTTAATCTATAACAGAAGGAAAGCTGCGTGTCACCACATGTGAAATACTTTCAGGCCGTGAAAACGAAAACCCAGAAGGAAAATGCCTGTGTATAAAAGAAATTCCTCAACCTCAAACAAAATCACTGGAGACCAATAAACACAGTTAAGTATGTGGGCGACTGGAAAAGGTATGTGTTTTACAGGAGCTCAAAACCGGCCTGGGCTATACAGAGAGACCCTGTCTCAAAACTAAAAAAAGAATAAAATCTCAGAATATTTTGTACTAACATCTACTTTTAGATATAATGGCACTGAGGTTTGCAAAGGCACTGAGAGCCCTAAATGTTCAGAGATATAAACTGAAACTTTTCTGAAATATGGCCAGGACCTGCATAATGGTAACGCTGTGATGAGAAGGGAGGGGAATGAGAGGCCAGATGGAAAAGGAAACCGCTCCTGTGCTGAGACCCATGAAACTGAACGACAGCGGCTCATTTATACTATTCTCTCTACTTTTTTATCTGTTTGAAATTTTCCATGATTAAAGTTTTTAAATTAAAAAAAAAAAAAGAATTCTAAATCAGGCGTGGTAGAACAGGCCTGCAACACCAGCTACTCAGGAGGCTAAAACAGGACGTGTTCAAAGCCACCCTGGGCAACTCAGCAAGACCTGTCTAAACATAACAAGTAAAACCAGCTAGAGACACAGCTCAGCAGTAAATGCCCCTGGGTTAGACTCCCAGTACTGTCCCTCCCCAAAAAATATATATGCACACATACATATATGAAATTGCGATACTGAACCAGGCTTTGTTAAAGAAATTCAAGGTTAAAAAAAGTACAGAACAGTATATATGCAATTCTGTATCTATAATTTTGTGTGCGAGCTCCCAGAGCTTACTCACTGTTCACATGGTAGCATGAATGCAATTCCCAGGACTTTCATTTTATTTTATTTTCTTTCTTTCTCTTTTTTTTTTTTTTTTTTTTTGAGACAGAATCTCACTTTGTTGCTGAGGCTGGCCTCAAACTCCTGGGTTCAAGCTGTCCTCCTGCCTCAGCCTCCCAAATAGCTGAGCCTATTGGCACATACCACCACATCTGGTTAGGATTTTCATTTTCCACGTTATATTTACATACTGCCTCTATTATCGTTAATGCACACAGACTATAAAACCTACAATTTATTATTTTTCTAGAAAGTCTTTGTTTTTTTTTTTTTGTTTTTTGCGGTACTGGGGATCAAACTCACAAACTTGCACCTGCCAGGCAGGGACTTAAGCCACTGAGTCAAACTCCCAGCCCTATTTTTTTTGAGGCAGGGTCACACTATGTAGTTCAGGCTGGCCTTGTGCACGCTGTAGCCCAAGCCAGCCTCGAACTCACAATGCTCCACCTACCTCGGCCTCCCGAGTGCTGGGATTAAAGGCTTGCACCACCACGCCCGGCTAAAAGTCTGTCTTTGAAGTTGGGTACTGTAACGCATGTCTAACATCAGCCACTCAGGAGGCAAAGGCAGGAGGATCACAAGTCCCAGGCCAGCCTGGGCAATTTAACAAGACCCTGTCTTAAAATAATAAAATAAGTTAACTGTGATGGTGCATGCTTGTTCCCAGCACTCTGGAGGCTGAGGCAGGAGGATCCCTTTGAGTTCAAGGATAGTCTGGGCTACATAGGGAGTTCAAGACCAGCCTGGACTACAGAGCGAGACCCTATCTCAAAATAAATAAACAAACAAATAAATAACTCACTCCCTGGGTTCAAACCCCAGGAAAAAAAAAAAAGATTATGTATACTGTTTATGTGTTTCTTTTTCTCATCCTAAAAAAACCATTTGGGTACCTTTGGGCATTAAAAGTTCTCAGTATAGAAATGTGGTAGAAACCTGCAGCTTTCAAAGGGATCCAAGATTACGGAATAGGTTGGCTTTACTGTCGCCTCACATATATTACAGTGAGTAGAAATCTGCTACTGTTTTCACATGTAAAGATTATCCACTGTTTTCCTGCCATAAACTTCTCTAGGACGAGGCTCATGCTGCTTGAGCTCCTTGAGTTCCTACACATAGGAGCTCAAACTGTCACTGAATAGAAGCCGGGCTTCCTTTTCAGGCCTTTGCTGACCCGGACTGGATTGTTCCTAGGAAGGGAAGGGTATAGAGAACATCAATCACTCTCCAAACTGGCTGGGCAATGTGTCATTTAAAAAAGGTGTTTGAGGGTTACCCAACGTGGCACATGCCTGTAATCCTAGCACTCAGGAGGCTGAGGCAGGAGGATCGCCATAATTTCAAGGTCAGCCTGGACTACATAGTGAGACCCGGTCTCAAAAAAACCAAAACCACAATAAAACAAAAAAAGGTGTCTGAAAACCAAATGGAGCTGGAAACATACTAACCTATAGCCTGAAGTCCTCAATAAGTATTGGTAAGTAAAATAAATATTTACATGCTTCACCTAGAAGAAAACTTTTTAAAAATTTTTAGATTCAAGGAAAAAGGGCCACGGTTGTGCGAAGGTGCAAGACCTGCGAGCTGTGTATTTGCACCTCTGCCCTGCACCGAATCCTAGGCCGGGCACCGGCAGAAACGCTCAGATGCAGAGATTTACCAGAGCATGGAAACACTGGGAAGCTTTAAAAAATCCTGGGTACCCAAAGGCTGTGTTTTTAAAAAACCTTGTGGGGATTCTGGTGCATACGCTAATCCAGCAATGAGATGCAAGAGACGTGGCCTTTAAACTGCAGTGGGGCCCAAGACTTTCATTTTTAGCAAATACCTGTGGCAATTTTGATGCCTGTGGGGCACACAACAGAACTCTGGGGACATGGCCAAGCACGACACTTCCAGACATGCAGCACATTAGTAAATACTCACCATCGTGAAAGACGCTAACAAAGAGTGTTAAGAGCACTGACTTCGCATCTGTGGATGGAAGGTGGCCGTTAACTAAACACACTGTACAACTAGACTCCAAAAACTACAACTCATCAGAACAAAAAGATGTTGATCTTTACCTCCTTTCTGAGGTCTCCTTTTTTTTGTGGTCTTATGCTATCCAACCAATCAGCTTTTACACCATCAAAGTAATTCTGGACCCTGGATTTCAGTGATTCGTACTGCCAAATAGCAGCTGATCCAAATGCACAGCCTGTAAACTATATAAAATTAAAAACATTACAAAACGGCTCTTACGGGGAAGTAGACCTACATAGATTTCCAAGGATATGATTTCATTTTCATTACTTTTTACAACCAACAGAAGGTACACCTGACACAGTAAAACCTATGCAGTGGCAAGAACATTTTATTATTTTCCATTTTATTAACTTTATGGCACCCTGAAGCCTGCTTCCAACAACAAATCCCCAAACAAAAGTCAAAATACCAAATTAGTCCTGATAGGTTCTGCTAGCCTGGGGCTTAGCTGTCTGTGGCATGACATCCCCCCAACTTGGTATGGACCCAGAGAAACAACTTAGCTCTCCAAGAGAAAACTCCATGTTTTCCTTCTCATTTCAGAGATAAACCTCCCGCTCCCTTTTGCGCATGCACCAACCCCTCTCCAATCCCAAGACTCCACAACCCCCCCAAGTCTCCACCTGCAGCCCCTAGTAAATCTTTCTGTCTCCTGCTTTACACAGGCAGATGCTCCCTCAAATCAGCTGTTAATGTCATTTTGCCCACCTCTCAAACTCCTCCCCCAGCCAAAGTTGATAAAGGTAACTACACTCCTTTGTTCTTTTTTTATTTTTTTTTTCACTCCTTTGTTCTTATTGAGAGCTTTTACAACCCCCACTCCCCCACCCCCCCACCCCCGCCCCTGAAGCTCTCCCATGCCCTCCGCATTAAAGGTCTCTTCCTTATCTCTCTTGCTCTTATTTTCTCTGTGCCCTTTCAGATTGAGTGACTTTAAAATAGTCAAACAAGTACCACTTCAAACACTGTATCAAACAGAAGGCCATGGTCTAAAAGCAATTGTTAAGTTCATTCTGAAAACAGACTCCATGAGCCCAGCTGCACACCGTCAGATCCCCACCCCCACCTGTTCTTGCTCTGACAGGGCCCAAGCAGGACACAGAACTTCACCACTGCACTGGCAGAAAGCTGGGTAACCTCCAGCGCTGCCAACTCTTACCCCGACAGTGAAAAAAAAAGGTTTTAGCAGAGTCCTTATGGGATAGGGGGAAGGATCAAAGACCGTCTCTTCCACAGGAGGAATCAAAGCACTTCTCTTGTAAGCTCCACCACTTGAACCTGCGTCTGGTCTTCGAGGTTCAATCTTCCTGGGTGCTTTTCTGAATCCGCATTTTTGCTGAATAAAGAAGTTAAACCTGCAAGGGAGAATACTGAGTCAGAAACAGAGTGGCATCTTGCAAACATCGGCCTCCGTGAGCCTCCAGCTGGCCTGCCCCGTCCCCATCCTGCAGTTCAGCAAGAGCCAGGACTCCTAAGCCAGGGAGGATTCAGTCAGCATTTAATCATTCTGGAAAACAGGAGCCAGGACTAAAGCAACCTCAGAGCTTTCTTGTTTGGGCTATTTATGTATCAATCAACAGAATAATTTGTATCAATTGACAAAATAACTTGTATCAATCAACAGAATAATTTGTATCAATCGACAAAATAATTTGTATCCATTCTACAGAAAGACTGCAATCTTACAAACAGCTAGAGAACTTTTAAACTGTCAATCAGCATAGAATAGCTTTACTTTGAAGTCTGGTCAATTTCCAGAATGTGCATTTAAATATATTATCCCTTCAGTCATTCCAAATTCAAACAGTATTTCCTTAGCTAAGTACTGACATTGTAAGTAAATGAATTCCTCTTACTTCACTCTAATTCACTGCTTTGGGAATAGCTACCAAATATACTAGTAAGGGGTTTTGCTGAGTCCGAAGAGGGACCTCCTCAAAACATCTGACACTTCATGCCTCCCATTCCTTGCTTCTGGGAAACTACATGCTCTATTCTTCAACTTCAATTTTAACTGAAAGTTTCCTTCTATCCCTTAACCACCAAATACGCTCAAAGCCCCCCCCACCATTGTTTTGTGTGTGTGTTTGTTTGTTTGTTTTTGTTTTGAGACAAGGTCTCACTGCATAGTTCAGGCTGGCCTCAAACTCATACCAATCCTCCTGCCTCAGCCTCCCCAGTGCTGGGATCACAGGGCATGTGCCACCAACCTTCAAAGACTCCAATTCTAATAGAAGACTACTACCGCTGCATCTCATCGATTCACTTAAGAATTTGAAGCAAGATGTTTGAAAAGAAACACAGACATACTCGGTTGAGAATCTGGACTTCAAACAAAATCAGACCATTAGCCTAGATTATTTACCTTGAGAATTTCCTTAGCATCAAGTAAAGACCTGAGTATACCAAGTGTGTTAAGCAAGCTGAACTCAGGGTTCAGTTAGAACTTAATGGATGCAGTTATACATATATTAAGTATGTCTACGTGCATATATACAAAATTACAGTTGTGCATATGGAATTGCTGGACAGAATCCAGTACTATGTCTTGGCTCACTAACCCTTTTACTGAAGATGTATTCACACAGTACACGGACTGCAAGGCCAAAACTGATTTCCCGACCCTCTTTGTAGTTAGGGATCCAGATGTCATCAGGTGCTAAGTGGACACACGGCACAATACTTGAATTCGAAACTGAGATCAGTAAGATCTGAGGGACCGATTGCGCTAGCAAGGGGAATGGTGGAAACAGCAGAAACCTAGCAGACCTTGATCTGGCAGCAGCTTTCCCAGCTGACTCACTGCTGCGTAACAAACAACTGTCAAACATACTGGCTTAAAACCATACCTTACTGCTTCCGGGAATTCGGCCGGGCAGCCCTGCTGCTCTCACCTGGGCCACTGGTGCAGCCAGTCACCCACCTGACTGATCCGAGCTAGAGCACTCACGAGGACAGCGCCCCCTATCCGGAGCCTCGGTGCCTGCTGCATCTCTGCACGTGGCCTCCCAGCATGCAGCAGTCCCGCGGGGCCTAAGCCATGCCTGGGACAGGATTCCAGGGCACAAAAGCCACAAGGTCTCTCGACACTCGAAAGACTTTGGACCCTCCCCAGCGTTCCTTCTGCGCACACTACTAACCCAGCCAGCTTCAAAGAATAACGAAATGCTCTCCACGCTGAAGGAGCGGCAAAACACCGTGCCATGGTTTTTAATCAATGTACCAGCTGTGCTAGAGGCAGGTGAGATTCTGAAAGCTCAGCTTAGAGCCGTAATTCTCGGTCCTGCGTACAGATCCTGGTGCGCTCTTAAAATTACCATACCATGGCACCATGACAACTCAATTAATACTCTAGGAGCGGGGCTGGGGCCTCAGCATTTAAGGGCACCTCAAACAACTCTCAGGTGCAGGCAGGGCCGTGCCTTATCACAGCTTTGGGAAAAACTTTAAGTCTACATCCAAATCACCTGGCGAATCGCATTCAAATCACTGTAATTTAGTAATCTCTGGGATACTAAGTTTATGAGCCTACATTTCTAAAAAGCTCCTAAACCAGGAGTTGACAAACCCAGGACTGAAAGGTGGATGTGATCCTCTAGCTAGGAGTGGTCTTTACATTTTTTGAGCATTAAAGAAGATACATGTGGTTGTACTTCATGTCTGGCCTTTTGTAAAAGAAGGTGGCCAAACCTTTGTCCTACGTGATGCCTACACTGTTGGTTCATGAGTGATTCCCCACTCTTCCAGCAGTACTGCTATTTAAATCAGAATAATCTGTTACCGGCACATTAATCCTATGTGACTAGGTAAGAAAACAGTTCCAACACAGAAGTCTCACAGCGGCGGACTGCCCCCACCCTGAGTACCCTCAGTACATGTAGCTGTTTTGCACCTACTACAGGATGAATGCTTTCCAATTCCTTGCTCGGCATACACAAGAGCCTGGACTGTACCTGCTAGATCCATCCCACGGTATCAGACAGTACAGCTGGGGCAATGGGACCACTGTCCCCAACCTGAGTAAGGTCCCAGGCCAACCCCACCAATCACAATGTCATTCATGCTCTGAAAGGCCCCGTGGGAAGCGTCCTAAGCCTGGTGCACATTTCCAGTCCTCAAGCCCACCCCACGCCCATGCCACTGTCCTTTGTTTGTCCAGTTTTCCTCTTCACCAGCATGAGGCTGCTCGCTGGGAGCATAATTTTGCCATACCATTGCTCCTCCCGCAGAAGAACTGGAAACCTGCCTGGGATCCCATCACCTACTTCAGCGTTATCAGATAATGCTCTGGTCTTTCAATGTATAAACCAGTAATTTCTTCCAACTGCTTAGGCCAGTTAGAGTTGAGTTACAGAGTTGACAGGAGGATGTTGGCAGAAAGATGCTCTCAGGTGTAAGGATAATTATATCATGACCTATTACACGATAGGTACAGTCTCCTTAAAGAGCTTCTAATTTTTTAAAGACAGAATCTAACGCAGGCTGTCCTGGAACTCATGATGTAGCCCAAGCTGGCTTCAAACTCGAGGTGACCCACCTGCCTCTGTCTCCTGAATGCTGGGAGTACATAAATTTCCTAAAAGGCAAAAATAATGCTTTAAACTGCAAATGTTTGTGATCTTTTTCACAGGGTTGGGTTATTTAACTCTACCATCTAGAAGAGTATCTAAGATGAAAAAATGAATTATTCACCTGAAATAACTTAGGAAAACAGCAAAGTGAAACAACACAAAAAAAATGGACAGTGATGGGGGAAGAGCTCCTCGAGGTGCACACCAGCTCACAAACACAGGCTGATCTTTCTGCTCTGCTGCTTTAGTCCTGCTAAGTACAGTGATTTGTGGCAGCAATTTAACTCAAAGTTCGGACAGCCCATAAACATCTGCATTATTGCTAGCCACATAACTGTTTTTATTATGATCCCATATCTTTTAAATAGAAAATACGTCCATATATTTGTTGGCTTAATTGCTATGAACTATTTTTTAAAACTGTGATGAAGCTGGGTGCTGTGGCGCACACCTGTACTTCCAGCTACTTGTGAGTCAGAGACAGGCATATTCAAAGTTCAAACCCAGGCTGGGCGACTTAGTGAGATCCTACGTAAAAAACGAGAAGGGCATGGATAGAGCTCCGTGGTAACACTTGCTTTTCATGCCAGGCCCTCTGGGATCAGTACTCAGTACCCCACATAAAAAAGAAAAACAGGATAAAAGTAATGAAACTTAAATATAATACACACACAAGACAGCACTAGTGTCCACATTACTAAAATTGTGTATGAACAAAATTGAATAGAAATGGTCTAACATTTAAATAGAGGCAAGAGGTGTTTAAGCACAAAATATATTTGATTCATTCCATTTAAAGTAGATGTATTTGGGGGGTTGAAATTCTTTCACACCAAAACTATTTTCTTGAAATTCACCTTAACAGGTGGTGAGTTAACAGGTGTGAATTAAACAGGGAAAATAATGTAAGTTAGCTGATTTACTAATTTGCCAAACATCATACACAAAGGTATTTTTAAACTGTCACCTCAATCTAAAAATTTAACTGTGTAGGTGCTACAATCAACCATTTCTTTAGGTCGTTTCATACAACTGGCAAATTATGCAGCTTCTACTTTCAAGCTTCAATCATATTTTTCAGAAGTACGACCAGAATCTTGATAACAACAACATTTCTGAAAAGCTTAAGTGAGATTTTCTTTTCTCTGTAAAGGGCCAGATAGTAAATATTTTAGTCCCTATCAGCTACTGAAATCTGTCACATATTACTGTTTTGTTTTACAATCCTCTACAAATGTTGACCGCTGAATGCCTTGGTTGCCAGTTTGTAGAACCCAGTGTCACCACCTCAAGTGCTTGCAAAATGGAAATTCCTGGCCCTAATTTGGGCGTAATACATCAGAATCACACAGACTGGGTCATTCTTCTACAGAATTTTAGAACCACAGGAACTCAAAACAGACTTACCAAGATTATATAGAAGATAAGTCACGTTGTTAATTTTCAGTGTGTATTTCCAGATAGAAGGAGCACATAAATGCTCTATCTACCTCAGACTCACCTACATTCTATTTTGTGGTTTTTTTGTTTTTTTTTTTTTTTTGGTATTGAGGATCAAACCCAGGACCTCACACTTGGCCAGCCCAACTACATCCTCATATAATGCAGTTTGCTCCTAGAGAAATGTCACTTTCAAGTTTTCCATATAAATGGCCATCTTAAAAATCAGCTAATCTTCAACATCACACATTTCTTGTGTCATTTGTTGCTCCAAATGGTCTTCCAGTTTTACTAGAGGGTTGTCTTCATCAAGTTTTCTTTTGCTTCCCTTATCCTAAAACTACTAGTCATGTGTACACTCTCTCATCTAATAAACCTGATTCCAAATAAGGCATTCACCTTTTCTCCCCCCTCAAACTATGCAATCTCAAATGTGATCTCAAGTACAAAATGGAATCAGAACCACTGAAATCTATCATCACCCCACCTAATCACCTCATTCTCCATCTCTCCAAGAAAACGCAGTGCCTGAAGATGCATGTTATTTTATCATTAAGATATAACATATGTTGGCACAGTGCCTGCCTGGCAAGTGCAAGGTCCTGAATTCGAATCCCGGTACCAAAAAAAAAAAAAAAAAAAGATCTAACGTATGCAAGCTTTTCACAAACACCTGAGAAAATTCACTTGGAGTGCTTATAAACACGGTACAGGTTCCAGGAAATACAGAAACCAGAGAAATACAGGTTCCTCCCATTCTCCCATCCCTCCTGATTCTGATTTTGTAGGTCTGGGGTGTGGCCTGGTAAATAACATATTGTACAAACACTCCAGGTGAATCTTTTGTTTGTTTTGGTCTTGCTATGTAGCGCAGGAGATTGGCCTCAAACTCGCCATCCTCCAACTTCAGCCTTCCAGTGCTGGGTTACTGTCTTGCTAAGGTAATGGCCCTACCATACGGAAGCCTTCATCACTGACGCCTGGCTAGCCCAGGTGTTGATGAACACTTCAAGGTTTCTTCCTACCCTTGGGTGGATCTTCAGTCACTCATCTAACCTAAAGTCAGAAACTGGCAAGGTTGAAAATCTGGATGAAATTTAAAAGTCAGTACACATCTGATTCTTAGAACGCTGAAGGATTTCTCTCAATATAAAACTGAACCCTTACAAAAAAAAATCAGCCAACACAGAGACGCCATGGTCTTCATACGCCTTCTCCTCCAGCAAGCAAGGGTGGGTTTCTTTCCAAAGCATGGGGAAACCAAATGTTTCACTGTCTCAACACTTCAACAGAAAAACTTTGCTTAGGACTTTGCGAGAAAGGCAGAATGATGTACTCTGACAGTCCTCTCAACACCCTAAGGAGGGGAAATGGAGAGGTAGAATAGACACTTTGTAACTAGGCTACTAGGCTCTGCTGTGCTACCAGCCCGGCAACTGCTTCCCTTTAAAACAGTGCAATCCACTCAGGATGATGAAGGTGGCAAGCAAGTCGGCCTGAGAGGCTGGTCCTGCTTCCGGTCACGTCCCTCCCGATAGTAAAAGGAAAGCGCGGGCTCTCCAAGGCCGGCGGGTCGGTACAGTTCGGCCAGCCCAGGGCAGGGCGGCGCCTGGAGAAGGGAGAACAGGACGAAGGCTAAGGAAGAGCGAAGGGGGTTGGCGACGCGTGAGGAGGAAAGGACGCGCAGAGGGGCAGCCCGGGAGCCCCAAAGATGCGCGGCCGGAGCTCCGGGGCCAAGAGGCGAGAAGCCGAGGACGACGGCCATTACCTGCGTCCAAACAGCCGCGGTGGGGCCAGGGCCGTGGCGAGCTCCTCGCAGATGTGGCCGCCCACCTGCGGGGCCCACGCCTGGCCGCAGCACCAACCTCTGTGTGCCCAGCCTCGCCACGCCATCTTATCAACCTCTGCCCCACCATGGCCCGACCTTACCACCCCTTCCCGCGGAACCACTTCCGGGGCGAAGGAGACACCATAGAGCGCGAAGGAGCCGCCTAGAGCGCCCCCGTGCGACCCAGCGGAGGCCCGACCCGGTTAAAAGGCGCATGCGCTGCGGTTGTGCCTCTACAATTCTGCTTCCGCGGCGGAGCCCCGACCTGAGCCTCCTCCGGGGCGGGCAACCTGGCCTACCCCGCATTTGCAGATGAGGTAGATGAGGCTCTGAGGAACAACAGTGAGGAAACTGATGTATATATATTTTTTGGTCTTTTCAAAGCAGGGTCTCGCTATGCAATTCAGGCTGGCCTTGAGCTCACTTTGAAGCCCAGGCTGGTCTTGAACTCAAAACGATCCTCCTGCCTCAGCCTCCCAAATTCTGGGATTACAGACGTGCTCCATCATGCCCGGCTGAAATTGATATTGAGTAATGCCATATATCAGGAACTTGCCCTGCGTGGTTAAACACCTGGTCCCAGCAGGAACTACCTCTACAAGACACGTTTTCTTAAATTACTGTTTTCTTCCGCCTCTTAACTTTTAGTGGCTTCCTGATGTGGAGGATGTGCCACCTATCCTTAACACAAAGTCCATGCCTTAAATGAAAATCCAGACGGCTTGCTTGTCTTCATCCTTCAGAATCTAACTGCAGCCAGGCTGAATCAGTGGTGCTTTTTCTAAGGCATCGTCCTTCATTCATACACCATTCTCACTACCTGACCGCCTCTCCCTTCTCACATTCTCAGACTACCTAACCAACCTGTCCTTCAGATCAACCTCAGTGTCATCCCTTCAAGGGGCCTAAAAGAGGCCTTTCCCACACCTCCACCCTGATTTTTCCTTTGTATGTGTATGGGGTTGTATGCCTGTCCCTGCAATAGCACCACATTCATTCCACAAATACTTATTAAGCATCTCTAAATTATATCTGGGAGACCGGGCATGGTGGTGAACATCTGTAATCCCATCACTCAGGAGTCCGAGGCAGAAGGATTGCTGTGAGTTTGAGGCCAGCCTGGGCTACAAAGTGAGTTCAAGGTCAGCCTGAAACTACAGGGTGAGACTATCTCAAAAAGACAAAAGAAGAAGAAGAAGAAAAAAAATGAAAAAAAAAAGGGCATTTGCCATCTGATTACAAAATGTGTTAGAATTATCTCTTCCCAATTGGTCATTTCTCCCAATTTCATCAATAACGACCCTGTCATTTACTGAGGACCAGGGTGTGTCTTTGTGTCTTATTTCGGCTAGGTGATTTACACACACACACACACACACACACACACACGGCATCTCATGTCTGCTTTATCAATGCGTGCTCCCCTCCCCACTATGGGAGAGAACAGCCCTGAAATAGCAGGGTGTTTCCCCAAAATCTCCGCATGACATTTACACCTAATAAGCTGTACATCCAGATTCCCCAATGTCTCACACGTTTCTTTTTAGAGTTCATTTCCAGTAACAATGGCCAGTAAGACTTTCTAAAATGATGGAAATGTTTTCTATCTGATTTCCAACTTGGTAGTCATTTGTTGCATGTAGCTATTGGCAGTGAAAGGCTGATTTTTCATTTGTCTGTTTTGGAGACAAGGTCTCACTAGGTAGTCCAGGCTGACCTTGACTGGTGGTGAGCCTCCTGCCTCAGCCTCCCAAGTGCTGAGATTACAAGCGTGCCACCCACATCATGTGTGAAATTTTTTTTTGTCTGCGACACTATGAACTTTTACTGTTTCTTTTGCCTGCATTAACTTACCAAGACCTATCTCAAAAAATCAATCAATAAATAAATATGTGTGTGTGTGTATATATATATATATATATGTATATATATTTCCCCCTCTCCCCACTTCATTTCCCACAGCAGAGAGAAAAGAGACTAAAATGTTCTACACAGAGAGTAGCGCAGGTAATGACCCCAAGGACATGACTTGTTTGAGAAACTAAATTCACTTTGACTATGTCACAGGTATTTAATCTAGGATTTGATTTTATCCTGTTTGTAAACCAAAAGGTGGGAGGCTGGCAAAAGACAGGAGATTCCTAATGCCTGCCTGGCGAGTGCAAGGTCGTGAGTTCAATCCCCAGTACCAATCAATCAATCAATAAAAATAAAATAAACAAGAGATTTGTGGGTCAAAGACAAAAAACTTGCTTATCCCAGCTCAGTGGGCATCACGGCCGCACGTTTGCACGAGTTCCCCTTGTTCTTTCCAAGGACCATCGCAACAATGCTGTGGGGCGGATACATGTTGAACGCACAGTGGATTCATATTGGAACTGAAGAAAGCTGAACTTTAGGAATCTATCTACCCCTCTACCTATCATCTATCCATCTACCATCTATCTACAGTGGAACAAATCTGTGACCAGAATCTGGAAAGAATTAAATTTGTGAACTGAGGAATCACTATATTTATTTATTTAGGGGTTTTGTTGTTGTTGTTGTTTTATTTTTCTTTGTTTTGTTTTGTTTTGAGGCAAGGTTTTGCTAAATAATCCAGGCTGGCCTTGAACTCGCTATGTAGCTGAGGGTGGCCTCAAACTCATGGCAATCCCCCTGCCTCAGCCTCTCAAGTGGTAAGATTACAAGTGTGCACCACCACACCCGGCTTTTATTGGGTCTCACTTTGTAGTTTAGGCTGGCCTTGAATTCACTGTGTAGTCCAGGCTGGCCTCGCGAACTCATGGCAATCCTCCTGCCTCAGCCTCCTGAGTGCTGAGATTACAGACCTGCACCACCACTCCTCACTTGTTTTACAGTAGGTTTTCTAATAAAACCAGCAAACAAACTTGTTACTATGTTGTTTTATACCACAGCAAAGGGCAAATCTGCCTATAGACTTGGAAAAAGAGATAGTTTTACTCTACGGGCCCCCTGACATGTGTGCTACTCATAAATGATCCTGGTTCTTAAAATCAGCATTCTTTTCCTACAGCTCATCCTCAGAGTGTGCAGGTGTCTGTCATCTAGCCTCTTTGCGTTGCTCCATGGAAACTGAGACTCAAGAAACCAGCAGAAAAATTCTAATAATCTGGCTAATGCAACTGGGCGTGGTGGC
>RJWM01019362.1:0-39197 GCA_004363535.1 Dasyprocta punctata
CAAATCCAATGCAATAACATTATAGGTTTACAAAACGAGATGATTGGAATTTGACAATGGTTATAATATTGCATATCATTACCTTCAAAGGGGTTGTTTAGATTAACAGATATAGATATGTAACATTGATCTAATCATATGAGTATTAACTGTTCTTTTTCAATAACTAATGCATTTAGTAGTATAATCATTTTAACTATCTTATGTATACCTATATACAAATTTATGTCTTTTTTCTTTCCCCTTCCTTCTTTCCTCCTTTCCCCTTATAATATCTCTTGTTATCTTCAAAATAATTGCCCATACCATGAGGCATAATATAATCAAACAAAATAATACAGAATAAAACCAATAAAAACAAAACAGTGGAAGCAATACAGGACTTCAAAACAGTAGTAAAACAACACTGGTTACCATAATGCCTCTTGTTATCTTCTAAGCAGTTGCCTATATCATCAGCTATAATACAATCAAACAAATCAAAATAGAATAAAATCACTCAAAACAAAACAATGAAAGCAATACAGGGCTTCAAAACAAGGTGATCAGATATCAATAATGGCTACTGTAATGTATTTTGTTATCTTTGAAATAGCTGTCCATGCCATCAAATATAATAAAATTAGACAAACCAAAATAGAATAAAACCAAACTAAACATAACAATGAAAACAACACAGGACTCAAATCATGATAGTAGATTAACAATGGCCACTGCCTTCCCTTTTTAGACTCTTTCTCCCCTTTCATTTTTGCAATATGTATTGGGTATTTTATTAACTCCTTTAGTTTTTTTGTACTAGGGAGATAACATGATGTTCACCCATGTGACTCTGAATCATTTCATCCATGAACATGATTGTAAGTTGTATCCATTTACCTATAAGAGGCTTGAGGTTATTTTTCTTTATAGCTGAGTAGCTTTCCATTGGATAAAAATGCCATATCTTGCTTGTCCGCTATGTAGCTAATGGGTAAGCTACCCCCACTTCTTTCTGGTTTCCTGTCACATAAGGAAGCATTGTTCTCTCTCCTTTGACTTTCAGTCTATGAACCCCCTTTTGAGTTTAATGTGTTGCTTGTATAAAGCATATTGACAGATCCAGTCTCCTGATACACTCTGCCTGTGTTTCTTTATGTTGGTGAATTGAGGCCATCTACATTAATGGTTAAGGCCAACATGTACTGCCTTGTTTCTGACATGCTATTTTCCTGCTGTTGGCTGCCTACTTTTCCTCTCCATTCAATTGTCTGCCCTGCTTGGTGATATCCCTCTGCCACTGTTTCTGGAGCTGTGGTCTTTTTCATCTCCCTCTAGAATGTCCTTCAGTATTCTTTGTAGGGTTGGCTTGGTGGCCATAAAATCCTTCAGTTGTTCTTTGTCATGGAAATATCTTTTTTCTCCATTAATTTTGAAAAATAGTTTTGCAGGGTACATCAATCTGGTTTGGAAGTTGTTTTCTTTCAGGACTTGAAATACTTCACTCCGAGCTCGTCTTGACGTGATGGTTTGTGTTAAGAACTCTGTTGAGATTCTGATGGGCTTTTCTTTGTAGGTGATCTGTTTCTTTTCTCTAATAGCTTGTAATATTCTGTTTTTGTGTTGAATTTCTGGGATCTTGATTATTATATGTCTGGGTGTATGTAGATTTATTTTAGTTATGGCTAGCTGGAGTTCTATATCCTTCACTTATCTGAATGTCACTTCCTTTTCCCATGCTTGGGAAGTTTTCTAATATTATTTCTGTAAATAGACTTTTAATGTCATTTGTATTGACCCCTTCTTTTTCACTCACACCTTTTATTCTTAAGTTATGTTTCTTTGGGTTGTCTTGCAGCTGTTGAATTGTTACTTCCAGGTTCCTTGCTATTTTTTAAGAGATCTTTCCTCTCATAATCATAAGTTGCAAACCTGTCTTCAAGGTTTGAAAGTCTATCTTTAGTTTCTTTCAAGTTGTTTTGCCAACTTTCAATGGAATTTTTAATTTCCTGGTTAACTCTTTGAATCTGTTTCATGTATTTTAAATCTTTTTTGTATTGTTCATTCAAGGTTTCCTTCATTTTGCTATGCTCCATTTCTTCATCTATGTCTTCTTTAGAGATGCCTAGCAATTCTTTTATTATGTTTTTCATGTCTTCTCTTACCTTAGTTAGTATTTCTGTTCTAATTTCTTTTATAGCCTCATGAAGTTGTTTCTTTACTTCAGTTGCCATCACCTCAGAAACTTCAGTTGTGTGAGTCCCGATCTCTTCTGCGTTTGCATCTCCTGGACTTGCTCTGCTTGGATTAGAGGCCAGAGACTGCCTTTTGCTTCTTTGTCTTGACATATTTCTGGGTTCCTCTGGACAAATGGGTACTGGGGTCCAGGCACTCCTCACATTAGCTACAATTTCTCTGAAGTGAGATTGTTTGGTTCTTCTAGCCAGTGCTGATTATGGATGTCTGATGGTGGCCACTGGGTGCAGTGTTGCAGCGCTGTTTGCTGATTTTCCCAGCCTGTGTTGGCTCCCTGATGGTTGATAGAGTGAGCACGGGGGTGGGGCAGCCACCTGCAAACCTGGGCTGGTCACCAGCGGGATCCTTCACTACCACCCCTGGAGTGTGTATGGGGCTGCTGCCTCCAGATCAAGCTGGCTACCCACACGGACCCTCTGAGATGGCCCCTAGAATGTACTCAGGGGCAGGGCTCAGTCCAAGCAATTTCCACGGGTCTGCACCCAGCAAGGAGCTGCTGGAGGAAGCCAAGAGCAGTCCTGATTCTGGGTTTATCCAGCCTAACTCCAAAATGGTTCCCAGCCAATCACTGTCTCCCATGGGAGGATGGAGTCCTCTGCACTCACCATCAGCCAGTTCAGCCTTCCAGGTCTGCTCACCCTGTCCACTGCCACTCTCCTCCAATGCTGCCTATCTTGGCGGAGGCCTCCAGGATCACTGCCAATGCCACAGCACCTTGATCGTGTGTATCCAGGTTCCAACAGCTCCTCTCACATAGTGGTTCTGGCTCCGGGCAAAGGCACCACCAGTTACCGCCTTCTTCTTTGTTCAAGTTTTTCTTTTTACTCTTTCTGTGGGTTTCAATTCTCCTTTTAGATTCTCCCTGGGTCCAGTACCTTCCTTCTTGTCTTCCTGATGATGCTATATTCCAGCATCTGGATGGTATCTCTCAGAGAGGCTGTTTACTCTGCTGCTTACTGTGCACCATCTTCCCAGAAGCCTGACGATCCTTTTCCAGCTCATTGTGTGTAGATCTGTTGGCAGTGCTGGTGCTGCTGTTCCCACTGTTGGGTTTTTGTGTGTGGCTCAACCTCCATGGGGGCTTTGAATGCTGTAACCAGGGGCTGGGCATGGAGGGAAATGACAAGGCCTAGCCACGTTCACACTCTCGCTCCTGATGCTCCAAAAACTCAGCTGCCTCGAGCAGGCACTGCACGCTGATTATCTGCACCAGCTCCATCAAGAATTACTATTGTTTTGAAATACTCTTATCTGAAACATAAATGGTCTAAGGAAATGAACTGTGTGTTGTCTACCCAATGTCCCTATTTCTGAAATAACAGAATCGTTGGCTCAAGTATGGATGGAAGTTTAATGGTTTTCTTATGTAGCCACCCCATCTAATGATTTTCATCCTTTCCACAATATAACAACATAGCTAAAGCTTGAGCATTTCCAGTGTCTATGAACTCATTATCTTCTAAACAAGTTCATCTCCACACATCTATCTTTTTGCCTCTTACACTGTGTCAAACCTGAAGACAGTATCTATATATACAAACCACTTTTAATCCATGGACACTAATAATCACATTGTAGACTCTTAAAGAAATAATCAATACAGTCTGTGCTATATTTTCAGTTAGCATAAAAAATTGAAACAGAAAAATGCAATAAAAGGAAAAATGTAATTGGTTAATAATTTATCATAAGCTCCATTGTACATGTTTCTGAATTGGAAAATTGCTGTTATGCTTTCATATCAAGAAATCTCTCCCTGATTAAAATTAATCTATTTAGCTGGGTGTGGTGGCACATTCCTGTAATCTCAGCACTTGGGAGGCTGAGGCAAGAGAATCATTTGCAAGTTCAAGATCAACCCAGACTACAAAGTGAGCCCAAGGCCAACCTGAACTGTATAGTGAGACCCTATTTCAAAAAGACAAAAGAAAATTAATCTATTTAATTTTAATCTACCTATTATATTGTTTAATTCCAGCTTAAAAATTCTTCCTTTGAAAATCCTTGTGAATTCTGAGTTAGTAAAAATCATGATATGAAAGTTCTAAGTACACATCTCATTGGCAGTAAGATTGTGTCAGAATTAGGCTATGAAAGAGTACATACTTTTCATGATAGAATAGTGTTCTATTATATTAGTATATTAATATATTATATAATTACTATACTCTATTAATGGTATTACATTATTAAAGGGAAATAAATTTTCTAAAACATTTCTTTCTAGACTTTTTATATCTTTCCATTAAATGTCCATTTTTTTTTAATGTGAGTGACTTACCTCTGACAGAATTTCAATACTATTCAAATAAAATGGCCTGGAAAAAATAAAAACGGGCAAAACATAGTCAGGTCTTGCCATTTCAGCAATCCTCAGGGCTTCTCTAACTCGATAATGAACAAATTTCAACGCATTTAAACTTGACTTCAATGTTTTATCCAAGTAGATCGAAGGGTAAAGTGCTGTGCTTTTATTCCACAGCCACAAGAGTTGATCATTGAGGACAATTTCTTCACTTGGGCAATTGCCTGTGTAAAACACTGGATTTATTCCGTAATCGTAATTATAGCAATCTGGATAGCGATAAAAGCCCCATAAGCGTTTTGGTCTCATTTCTAAAGCCAGTGTAAGAGTAACATTCATGAAACTTCTTCCTGCATTTTCAAATTCCTGTTGGGCAACTGCTTTCACTCTTGTTTCTGACCAGTCAGGATGGTGGTCTCTAGTGAAGGCTAAAGAGTGATCTTTATATATTATTCTGCTGCCCCAGTTTCTAACCCACTGAGGTTTCCAGTTATCCCAGTCAATAATAACAAGTCCTTCTGATTGCCACCAAGGGACAGTTCTTTCAATATCAGTAGTAGTTTTTCTAAGGTGAGCAGAAAGGCTCATACTCTGTGGTATTCCACCATTAAATGATTTTCCGTCTTGAGAGAAATAAGGGTAATATCCCAGTTCATTTGGATAAAAGATAGCAATCGTTGATCCACTCTGAGTCTCGAAAGGATTTGTTATAATGTTAAATACTTGAAGATTCATGTCTACTCTGAAGAAGTCCTTACAGTACATTGTTGGGGCAGCCCAGAAAATGTTGAAAGGCTGCTTCTTGATCACTGGAGGCATTGCTGGTTTGAGGACTGGCTGGGTGACTCTGACAAAGAGTAGCAGCACTCCTAACCATGCCGCCCATGGGTAGCACATGGTATCCTGCATTACGGCAGTCTCCTAAGAAGAAAATATTAAACATGAGGGTGTCAAATATCTGTTTAGTTTTATGCTACAAAATGAATAAGACCAAATACCAAGAATTTATGATGCTTTCATAATATAGTTTCATCTGAATGAAGGCAAAAAATAAGATTTTTCCTCTAAAATGTGAAAAATGTGTCAAGAGATTAACAGCTATAAAAGTTTCATTTAAAAAATCCTCAGCTATGCACATTTTACCGCTATTTGTTCTAAATTTAATTCTCTATAACTCTGAGTGCATAATCCAAGCCACTGTGTACTGGCAAGACTTTGACTGCAAGGAGAACTAGAAAAGAAACTCTGGATAGATTGCTGTATGTTTTTATGGAAAAGTGAGGCCAAGAACATGCTCAGTTGGAAATTAACAAATATTGACATTTTAATAGACATTAAATAGAACAAAAGAAATAACAAACTGTACTAAAAATAAGAAGTAATTTGTATGCAATGTGAAATGTATTGGCTTCAAATGTTTGTTCACTTGCTTTTAAAACAGAGCACTTACCCTTGCCATTAGCCTGACTTTAAACAGAAAGCAGAGATCTCAATCACCTGTTGCTGATTATAGATCTTGGTGCTATCATCTTTTGTTAGTCACATAAACAAACTTAAAAACCTATTGTTCTTGATCTCTATTATTTTCCCATGAAGAAACTAGACTGCATTTTCAGCAGTTAAGTTCCAAATGAAACTTGGCTGTTTAGTGCCCTCCAATTTGTCAGTTGGGACAGAAACTGCCAAAGAATCTTCCCAGCATATAAGGACCATCTAATACCTAAGGTGTTTTAACCAAAAGATCTCACTCTGAAACTTCTCATATCCAAGTTAGTTTATCATGTACAATACATTTTTTAAAAGGTTGCAGACTTTCTCTGATGCAGCTAAATTTACTGTCTTTACGTAGTTCTATCTTTATTTAATATGTTAAATGCAGGAAAAGATATCAACCAAGATTACAAACTCTCACAATATAATACACCAAGTTTATAAAGAAACTCAACTCTGTACATTGACATACCAAATCAAGAAATGTGAATGAATTGGATTTTATCAAGACAATTGACATCCCATGAGATTTATAATATTGGAAATAGATAAATCTCTAAATCACCAGAGATGCCTCTACCCCTTATCCTTCCCCAGCTGTGAGATTTTAATGTATCCCCTTCCCCAGTAAAAGAACAAATTTTGTTCTTCATCTTTGTTGTTCAAGGACTTATAAAAGTGTCCACTCAACATAAATATTGTTCCTTATTTCCTTTTTGTCATAACTGCATGTACTGAGCATAAATGCTGTTAAATCATGACACCCTTAAAAAGAAACTTTTGTTAAATGTTATACCACATTAAACTTTTAGAGATAAGAATGCTAAAAATCCAAAATATGTGCTTCAGTAAAATCTAATTTTAAACTGATTTTAATCATGTTTTTTGAATGCATAAATGACATACAATCTGTCTTTGTCACTAGCCTAAGAAAATTTTATTATGTTAATATTATCTTAACTCTCAGTATTCATTTTATAACAAACTTCCACTATGATAAAAAATTATGTATTAAGAATTTCATATGAATTTTTAAATATAATGAATTCTTTCCACAAGATGATTATTGATATTCCATTCTTTTTTCTAGTCTCTTTTTACTCAAAGTATAAAATGTGATCTAAATTTTGTCATTTACAACATGCACACACATTGTACACACATACACACACTTGAAGTTTTGATTTTATGGTATGTTTCCAGGTGCAAATGAAAGTCAAGAGTTGCCAAAGTAAAAATCAAAATTATTCCCCACATTGTAAAAAGTTATATACTCTTAAATGTACAAAACAAACTTATAAAATGTCTTTAAATTAACATAGGTGAAAAATCTAGCGTACCTTGGGCATGGAGATGATTTTTTAAATTCAACACCAAAGTATGATTCATGAAAGAAATGTTCCGTTCTTTGTGAGTATGAGAAAATAAGCCACACACTGGGAGAAAATAGTTGCAAAAATCATCTAGGAAAGAAATTTTATCTAAAATACATAAATTTAAAAACTAACCATAAGAAAATGAACAATCAGGATTTACAAATACACAAAAAACTTGGTAAGTAAGCATAAGAAACTATATTTAACATCACATGTCATTAGGGATTCGCAAAGTACAGCAGCTATAAAATGTCATTATATGACTATTAGAATGATGCAAATTCAAACCAACGCCAACTCCAAATGCTGATGAAGATGTGGAGCAACAAGAATGCTAATTCACTATTGATGGGAGCAAAAACTGATGCAGCCACTCTGCAAGACAGTTTGGCACTGTCTTACAAAGTCAAATATACTCTTAACATAAGACCCAATAATCATCCTCACTGGCATTTACCTAAATGACTTGAAAACTTGTATCTCCTGAAAAACCTGCAGTGAATGTTTATAGCACCTTTATTCATAACTGTCAACACTTAGAAACAGCTATAATATCCTTCAATAGGAAAATGTATAAATTGTGGTATATATGGACAATGGAACATTAGTGTTAAAATAAAATGAGTTATCACATTATGAAAAACATTTTTTAAAAAGCTCCATGTTACTGAGTGAATTAAGAAAGCATATTACTAAGTGAAAGAAACCAACCTATAAATGTTATATACTGCCTAATTTCAACTACATGACATTTTGGGAAAGGCAAAAATATGGAAACAGTAAAAGCAGTGATTTCTAAGTGTTGCAAGGTAAGGGAATGAACTGATCAAGCATACGGGATTTAGGATGCAGTGAAAGTACTGTGTATAACAGTATAATTGTTGACGCATGCTGTTATACATTTGTCCAAACCTATAAAAAGCACAACAGCAAAAGTGCATGCTCTACAGAAAGCTTTTGACATCGGATGATAGTGACATGTCAATGTAGACTCATCAGTTGTAACAAATTGTGAAGGGTGTTTAATAGTGGAGGAAGCCTGAATATAGAAAGGAATAGATTATATGGAATTTCTGTAATTTCTGATCAATTTTGCAGTGAATGTTAAAAGTATTCTAAAAGGTAACATCTGCTTAAATAGGGAAAAATTATAAAACTACATTCATGGAAGCCATTTTTGTATCAGAGAAAAGCTGTAAATAACATATATATAGTCACTAAGGAGTTTGTTAAATACATTGTGAGCTATACTATGGTACAATATAATGAAATTACAAGCCATGTCAAATTAGATTACCTAAAGTCTATTTTTAAAAAGATGTAATAAATTCTCAAGAAAGTATGTGTAGGGGCTGAGAATACAGCTCCTTGGCACAACACCTTCCTGGCAAGCACAAGGTCGTGAGCTTGATTCCTGGTACCCTCCCCCAAAAAAGAAGATGGTAAATCTTCTGATTTCCCCTCTTTCAGTTCTGAATTCCTGCTTTACAGTTGTACTCCACACTTCACAAGTTTAATAGCTTTATAGTAATTTAATTCTATTTATGCTGTCTTTCTTTAGAGGCATAAAAATAAGAAAGAAAACAAAAGTGCCATTTTTGGGCAATATTATCATATAGAAAACTCAAATGAATGTACAAGTCATTTAAATAATACAGTTTAACAGATAGCTGGTCATTAGATTAATGCATAAAAGTCAAAAATTTTTAGCCACCAGTGTAATGAAAGAGAAAACTCAAACTTTGTACCACACTCTAATAGAGGCATTATTAATCTTTATTGAGATGTGTTTACAAAGAATCAAATAAATGAGTCCCCAACTTCTTCATTTTTGCCACTACAACATAGCATTGCTTCTACTGATTTAGGTTGCCTCTATCTTTCCAAAATATCTGGGGAAGGAAGGCTAAAGATTTAAAAGGTGTTTGTCTGAGATCCTACTTAGACTATCCTTCCCATCATGTCTGGAAGTGAGAATAGATTGCATTTATAATCTGTGAAATTACTGTGCTTAAGAAAAGTAAATTTAGAATATTCAGTAAGAATTCAATGATTTTTTTTAAAAAGTAATGTTTCATTTAGAGCCAAGATTTACAAAGATCTTAATACTTGGCATCAGCTCAATTCTATAAACTTTGAGAGTTTACCACATTCATGGCACTGTGTTTAATGCTCCAGATAGACAAAAACATTTATCTCCAAAAGACTGAAAATCTAGTATGTGTGTTACAGTTGTTTATGTATAGGCTCGCGGGATGTAAGTGTGTGCATGGAATAAGGATAGGGAGGCAAGAGAAATATACATCATATTTAAGATTCCTCGAGGGATGGAATTAGTGCAGTTTTTTTCTTTTAAAAAATCAGTGGGTATATTGTAAAATTCATAAATGACCATTGCATTAAAGAGAAAAAGTCCAAAGTTAATATGGGTGATTTTCTTTTTAGTCAAAAAAAATAAGCATTTCTGGGTGTGCAAGTCGATGTTTGTGCAGCTCACATGAAAGATTATGAGATTAGAGAGAAGAATCAAGCTGTCCAGGCAATCAGACTCTCTGTGAGCTCCCTGTGAAGCAGCCCCTTAACATCAGAGGATGTTCACAACACTGAAGCAGAAATCTGAACATATATTGTGATCTTTATGGAACCCAGAATGGTGAGAGAGCTTGAATTTTGCCTATGGGTGGGCTTCCAACTGGTAAGGTCTGTAAAATAAATTCAAGCTCCCCCAAAGGGATTGGGTTGAAGATCAACACTAGAGGGAAGCACAGAAAAGATGCAGCATTCTTTATGAGTAGGTGGATTGAGCTCCAGTGTCCAGCGGTCAGAAGGAGCAGGGTGAGAGAGGGTTTCATCATCTCCTGACCTTCTTTGACTCCTTTCAAGTGCCTGAAAGCCCTGGGTGAAGGAAGTTGTGATACAGAGAAAGCATTAGTCTCCACTGGCTATAAGCCTAAAGTAACGATATGACATTAGATTTAGAGTAATAGGAAATAGCTAAGTGTATGGAGTTTGGTGTCTTACAGTCCTAAAATGGCAGAACAGTCATTTATGACAGATTTAAAACATGAGGTTAGCCATTACTAACAGAGTAACATACAGTTGTGTATGGCTCATCATCTAAAACATGAGCATGTGGAGTGGTCCTGCATTATTCATAATGATTTATTAAGAAATTATACTTTTTCAAGCAACTTAAAATAGATATTTATTAATATTTGAGTTAGTCTTTACTATTTTTGTTTCCACTTTAAAAGGCGAGTTTAATACCACAGAGAGATCAAAAGATATTCCAAAATAACATAATAACATTTACTGCAGTCATTGGAAGGGAAGTCATTAAAAGAAAAAAACAAAATAAAAACAAAAAATTCCCAATTTGCATTAGATTTTGAAATGCATGTTAATAATAAGTGTAGTTTAAAAGTATGTAAATTAAAGTAGATGAAACTTCATTTATTATCTAATAAAAGCATTGTGAATATATATGTACATTATGAATTCATTACTAAAAATTAAATAAAAGATTCTCAGGAAGAGAGAGAAATTACTTTCATGCAGAATAAGAACAAAGTTCTCCTTTAAAAAGAACATTCTATCTGAAGATTCTTAAAGAATTTTCAGTAAGAAATATATGAAGAGGAAAGGAATATGTTTAAATTTAATATTTCCAAAAGTTCATGTGGATATATAAAATTAGAATTATGAAGAAAACATACCTTTTTATTCAATATCAGAAACTTTTATAAAGAGCATCTAAATAAATCTTTCTTTTTCAAGTATCAAGCATTTTATCTGCTTCCTTGACAATAGTTATACTTAGAGACTGCATGCTAGTTTCTTCTCCCAAACTCATTAATCAGCAGAGTCACTGCTGGAAGGAATAAGAGAGATACAAAAAAAAAAAAAAAAAACCTTTTTTCCATCAAGTTCTGGAACTTTTCTTCCCTATAAGATTCAAAAACCATGAGAAAAAAAGTGTGATCTCCTCATACCTATTTGTGGGGTGACTAGACATTTTTGTTTGCTGAGGTCAGTCAAAATGCACACTTGTTGCCCAAGAGTGATAATTAATAGTGCACCTTTTAATCCTCAAAACTATTCCAGTTTAAACAATACATTAAATGAACATCCTACATGTGTAGCAAGTGCCCTAAATAGACTCAGGAGATATACAGGAACAAAAACAGAAATTTCTTGAAACTTTCTACTTAGCCTACAAAATGGGAGAATAGAATATTGAAAGAGAAAAGACTATAAAAATAAAGTTTACAGGGCTGGGGTTATAGCTCAGGGGCCAGGCAAAGCCCAAGGTCATGAGTTTAACTCCAGTGTCAAAAAAAGAAAAAACGTGGAATTAAAGTGGTGACACAGCAATGAATATTAATTAATGAATATTAATTAGCTATGAATATTAATTAACTTCGGTCTTTATATGTGAGTTAGTTTACACTATTGAAAAACAATATTAAGTTTCAATAATTTTAAATTCAACTATAGAATCATTAGTCATCTTTAATAAACCAACATGTAACTTTTCATCCTTTCTCCTCATGGCAAAACGTCTTCAGGTAAGCTAACAAGTACACTGAACTAATGAATTTCTTTTTCAGAGAAAAGTAATGTATATAGATAGAAAATAGACCAAAATTCTTTTTCTGGATTAATAACTTCTAATGTCATCCACACCACTATCAATTTCACTTAAATTTATAAACCAATAGCTTTTAAACATGTTAGGTGCTTCAGTGAAGAAACTAGAAATGAATAAAAACAATATGATAAGTGCCCAAATTGATCATAATCACATCAGTCAGTAAGGGACAAGGAAATGCTTGGTAAATAAAGGAAGAACTGTAAAATGTACCCTTCAAGGAATTTACAATCTAGTGCATGAAATGACACAAGAGGATAATTATTATGGTTTGTTTTTAAATGTCTCTCCAAAGCCTTAGGCAGTCATAAATGGGGATTTTTCAGAGGTGGCTGGATCTACAGTGTATGACTCTGGAATTGATTCATGGTGCAATGCTAGGATCAAGGGCACTAGGACTAAGGGTGTGAGTGCTACCTGCCCTAAGTAGCCTAGATAAGACAACAATGATAAAAAGAGCTGTGATCACTCCCTTGTTGCTTTGCTACCTTCTGTCTGCCATGAACTGTTGCTCTTCTGTGATATTTGTTTGCCATTCCATCTTGCCTTGGAGCCAGTCAACTATGAAACGAAACCTCTACACACTGTAAATCAAATAAACCTTTCCTCCCTTAACTTTGGTTGTCAGGTGTTTTTGGCTCAGCAATGAGAAAACTAAGGCAGAATTTGGTACCAGAGAAGTGGGATCATTGTTGCGACTGTACCTGACCGTGTGGTTTAAGAGCTTCAGGAGCTGACTTGTGAGAAGGGGAAGAATTAGCAAAGGTTTGGAGATGACAGCTGAAAACGTAGACCTGGAACTCTTTAGGCCATACTTGATGGTCAGAGCTCAGAAGATTAGAAGTCTGAAAGAAATGTAAAGACCAGGCTCAGGAGGTTTCTACTAAGAAAAAGGACAGCACTGATTGCTGGACTCCAGACAATGTGTGTTATGGCAGAAGGCTGCTTGCATTTTGTTTGTGTCCAGAGACTTTGTCTGAGATTAAGATAAAGGGTAGTGGACTAATTAATCTTGCAGAACAAATTTCAAGGCAATCTAACTTTGAGGCAGTGACAAGGCTACTTTGGAGGCTTTTGGCCAAACTTATGCTGAGAATCAGGACCAAATAGTCTAGTAGAATGGTTCAAAACATTGAGACTTTGGACAGAAAGGAAGCTCCAGTAAAGCTGTGGATAGCAAAGACAGAGCAGAGGAGAAATTGGTCCCTGAAAAGACTAACAAGAAAAAGCCAAGTATTTCAGAAGAAGATAACAAAATATGACCTGAGAACCTCACAAGAACCAGAGAGGGACCAAAGCCTTTGCAGTCTCACAGTTGCAAAGGTGAAAGAATTTGCTTTGAGAAGACAGCCCCCGGGCACCATATTCCAGACTGATAGCAGCCTAGAGAATTTGTCCTTATCATTGGGTTCAGAGTGTTCAGGAATCCAGGCACTTGATCCCTAGTGTCAAAAGAGAAAGAAGCCTGACTATTGCTCCAGCTGGTGGCAGACCTTGGTGTGGAAGACCAGATGGGAACACTAAGGCCCAGCTGGCCCCTTCTGTGAGCACTGAAGTGAAAGGTGGCATGAGTGCATGCCCACATGCTTCAGGGAAAATTAGTACAGTTGAGATCCTGTTGTTAACTCAGAAATGTACTATGGGTGGTAGGAAACAGATGAATCCTGTTTTACTCTTATTGTTTGTGTCCATGTCTGAGTAAATAAAACCAGTCAGTCACTTGGGGCTGTTTATCAGAGGGAGACAAGAACCCCCTGGCATCCCATATTTTAACCTATTCCATGACTTTTTTGAGTTTCATCTTTATTGCCCCTTGGTTAGGTACAAGGACGTAGACTGGCCCTCTACACCTTGGCATCACGCATGTGGCACTGGTTTTAGGTACATACGGAATGCAAGGGTTAAGAAGACTTCCACCCAAATTTCAGAAGAAGGCATGGAAGGCCAGGCAGTGTGCTCCTGAAAGGGCAGTGTGTGAAGCTATGAGTGTGAATCCAAATGTTTGGTGGAGACTCCAGAAGTTTGGAGAAGCCAGGAACATGCATTGTCTAAGGAAAATTGCAAGGGAGCAGATCTAGCCTAAGAGAGAAGCGATGGGAGCTACAACCATCAGCAGTGCCAACACAAGCCCTTTGGAGTTCACATCTTGCCACAAATTGCCTTAGATGCTGGACATGGAACTACAGGACTTAATGTTTGCCCTGCTGGATTTTGGTCTTGATTTGATACCATTCCTTTGTATATCTCTATTTGTACCTTTTGGAATGAAAATGTGTATCCTGCACCACTGAACATCGAAAGTGTTTAACTTCCTTTTCATTTGTACAGGAGCTCCCAGCTAAGAGTTTGCCTTAAATTTTAAATTAAAGAGGAGACTTTGGACTTGAACTTTTCAGCTGAAACTGTCAGAATTTTGGCAACTATTAGAGATGGACTAAATGTCTTTTTCATGAAGAGATGAGGGGTCAGGAGCAGAATATTATGGCTTGTTTTTAGATGTCTCTCCAAAGCTTCATGTAGTCAGAGGTGGAAATTTTCAGAGGTGTATGCATCCAGTGTATGTGATTCATTGATGATGCAATGCTAGGATCAAGGGTGCTAGATTAAGGGTATGAGTGCTACTCACCCTAAATAGACTAGGTAAAATATAAGCGACAGAAAGAGCTGTGGTTACTCTCTTGTTGCTTTGCTACCTTCTGCCTGCCACAGACTGTTTCTTCTCTGTGATGCCTGTCTGCAATGCCACCCTGTCTTGGAGCCAGTCAGTGATGGCCTGAAACTTCAACAAACTGTGAGCTAAATAAACCTTTCTCCCTTTAACTCTGCATGTCAGGTATTTTGTCTCAGCAATAAGAAAAATATATGACACAATAGTGCTGCATAACTCATTTGATTTCAAAATGACATTGAAATTTCAGATGGGTATTACACTAGAAGAAATTTGTTAAATGGAAAAGGAATGATTGGAAGTCTAAATTAAAGCAGATGATATGATGTACTTACTTGATTTTTAAGTACAAAAAGAAAAGAAATTCTATATTCACTCTCTAATGAATTCATGTACCAAAAAATATATTCAGAAAAAAGTCATACTGGTATTGCAAAGAAAGGCCTTGTTTAAGATGTAAAATACTGCCTTGTAGCAAAGTATGGCTGATAAAGAGAACAGGAAGAATATAAAACATGAAGCCCAAACTGAATAAATGAAAAACTTTTACAAAAATGTTAGAAAAAGAAATTGTATTTGCCTTTCAAAGTATTCTATTTTTTAAAAATCTGTTTTAAAAATGGAGCCTTCTGACAAAAGAACAAAGAATTGAAAATATTAGCTTAAAATGAGTTAGGAAAATATTTTTTCTGTAATGCCTTTTAACAAGAAAATTAAAGGGAAATGCACAAATAAATAATATTTTTACACAAAGCTATGAGGAAAAGGGAGGAAAATATATTAGAAATCAGTCAAACAGAAATGACATTACTTGAACAATATTGAGTTTATAATAAGTTAATTGATAAATGTGAATGCCCTGACTTGAATTATTATATAGACTCTTGCAGATCTGCCTGCTTATACTCTTGATACTTTCCAACATTGTGTCCCATTAAAAATTTAAATTGTATTATGCCACTACATTGCCCAGGGTTCCTAAATGGCGAATCACTTCCCTGAAGGGCCCATGTTGTCTAATACAGTTACCTCTGAGTTATTTCCTGTCCTTTTCCCCTAGGTCACTCACTAATCAAACTAGTACCTTTGAAATCCTTTCAAATGACTAAGCATCTCCAAAAGCTGTTACTCCATCTCAGAAATTCTTAAAAGGTTGCCCAGCACCATTTAGAAGAGCTATTAAGTTTTAAAACAAATAAATAAACAAACCCTTTCAGGTCCTCAACAGATTTTAGGAAGATGAAAGTGTCCAGATGTTACTGGAATTCTGAGGTCATGTCCCACAGTGACAACGAATGAAGCCATGGATGGAGGAGGTAGGGTGCAAGCAAATTTATTTAGAAGGTGTAAAACCAAGAAAGCAAATGATGCAAAGTTAAGAAAGTAAAACTCCTACTACTCCAGAGGGGCTCTGAGTAGGATACTCACAAATGTTCTTTGTCTAGGGGTTTTTAATGAATTTAAAAGGAAGTTTGGACCCTTGTGTAAGCAATATCATCCATGCCTTATGGAAGACTACATATTTTCAGGGCCTAATCTAGGTAGCAGTCATGCAATGACGGCATGGGGTTGTGCATCTCTGAGCCAAAGGCCGACAGCCACAGGACACCTGGCAGATGTGTTATTAAACCTCTAGAGGGTTGTGACGTAGCAGACTCTGTTTTAGACTTCCAGACTCCATTTTGGGGATGCTGTCCTTACCACCTAATAGGATCTTAACTCTTGCCTCACTCATTTCTGTGACATTAAGACTGAAATACGCAACCCTAGGAAATTCAGTTCATTTGGAATGCTCTTCCCTCAGCTATCTGACAGGTCATTCTAATACTTTCATCAAGACATTGCAGAGATTTATTTTAGTCGTTTTCTTCATTGCTAAGAAAGGAAGAGACTTATCTTGTCTCAATTTAATGGAGAGGTTTATGTTGGCTCATTGGTCAGTCCATGATCAGCTAGCTCTGGACAAAATGGCAAGGTGGCAGGTGAAAGGTCTTGTTGGAGGGAAACTGTTCACATTATGGCAACCAGGAAGCAGAAAGAAGAGGGAGGAGACAGGGAGGAAGAGACACATTTCCAGGTCAAGTCCCCAGTGACCCATATCTTCTACCTCGGGCCTACCTCGTCACAGTACACTCTGCTTTAGGGACCCCGTGACCCAACCACCCTCAGAAAAGCCAGCCTCGCCAGGAATGGGGGCACACACTTGTAATCCCAGCACTCAGGAAGCTGAGGCAGGAGTATCACTAGAATTTTGAAGCCAGCCTGGACTCTACAGTGAGTTCAAGGCCAGCCTGGACTGCGCAGCAAGATGCTACCTAAAAAAGTAAATAAAATAAATAAAAATTAAAAAGAAAAAATAAAGCCTAGCCTCTAAGTGCATGAGAGTTTTGGGGAATCTTACAGATCCAAACCACAACAAGGTACACCTTTACTTACCATGGGGTCACATCCCCATTAACCCATTGTATATTGAAATATTCCAATTTGAGCATGTGTTAAATGCACCTCACCTACCAAACATCCTTGCTCAACTTTGCACGGCATAGTAGAGCACCTGTCGCTGACAGGGATCTGTCGCTGCACAATATGGCCAAAGATTATTAATAGTTCTCCATGTCACTACCCTGGGGGAAAAAATTGGAATTCAAAATAGCAGATATGGTTTCTCCTTCATGCCTATTACTTTTGTGTCTTCATAAAGTTGAAAAGTATCAGGGTGAACTATCATAAAGCAGAGACCCTCTATACCGCGCTTTCCCAGTGAGGCCTAGGCTGACCAGCTCCTGCAAATCACAGACTTCTGATTGGCCCTTCCCCAGCTGTGCATGTTTTCTTTTTCATGACATCTCTAACCTTCCAACATGCTATATAATTGACCTAAATGTTGTATAGCTGTCTTCTATAGTTCTATCACATGCAAACCTCCATAGGGTGTCACTCAATGATACGTCCTAGGCACATGCAACAGGGCCTGGTACACAGATGTTTATGAAACCGAGGGATAAATGAATGATGAGAGGTTGAAAAAAATAGATTTCTAAGACATGTTGATGCTTTAACTTTTCAAAATGGAGTTAAATAGTACATAATTCACTGGTATTTAATAAGTAATTGGGAAACATGCTTAAGTGTTTTATATAGCTAATTAAGAAAATAGTAAAAAGCACCCCAAGGCAGAAGAAAATAAAATTTTAAAGGTTTTTCTACTAGTAAATATATGCTGCAGACTTAGAGAAATATGCATAAATTCCATTGCAATCCATTAGCTGGAATTTACCATATGACTCACACTGTTAAAAAATATATCAAAGCTGGGTGTGGTGGCACACAGCCTTTAATCCCAGCACTCAGGATGCTGAGGCCAGCTTGAGCTACAACAGGAGCACAAGGCCAGTCTGAACTATATAGTGTGATCCTGTCTCAAAAAACTGGGGCTGGATGTTTGGCTCAGTGGCTTAAGCACCTGCCTGGCAGGCGCGAGGTTGTGAGTTCGATCCCCGGTGCCAAAAAAAATAAAAAATAAAAAATATAGATATCAAAAAATACACCCGACTATTTACCCAGAGGCAGAAATCAAGGAAATATTTGATAACTAGCACTACAATATGATGTAGTTATGTTTCAAATTTGATAAAACAATTTGATTACCAAGTTTTATAAAATTTTTCTGGTGTAATTGAGGAATACATAATGAATATAGATAAATCAAAAAACAGATAAGTTACATTTTTATTACAAATATTAGTAGTTTATTGTTGACTTAGAGTAGTAGAAAAGTGGTTTAGATATTTTAATGAAATGTATGAGTGGTTTATTTATTTTTAATGGTACCTGTTTGTAGTACATAAAGATTACATTTATCAGGAGAGTTGGCACGTGTCTGTAACACATTTTAATTCTTGTTTTAAATGCCATATCCTTTTGATCCCTCTATGCCCCTTTCAACTCTTTGCCCCTTCCCATTTACAAAAGTTCTAATTCTACTTTTTTCTTCAATTACTTTTTCCACCCCCTTTCTCTGCCTTCCCTACCCACTCCTTCATCTCTTGTTCCCCTTCCACTTTGAGAAAGATCTATCTCCCTACTTCCTATCCTCTGTCTTTTATTTTGCTCTTTATTTATCATTTGGGCTTCTCACATAGAGAAATGTGATATTTAAACTTGTATGTCCGACTTATTTTACTTCACATTGCAGTCTCAAAGTACATCTATTTAGCCACGAATGCCTCAACCATTTCAATGTACCCCATTGTGCATAAATTTTTATTCATTCATCTGTTGATGGAGATATAGTATGAATTGTGCTGCTGTAAACATTCATGTGTCACTGGAATATGACTGCAACACTTTTGGGGAAATACCTAGAAGGGGAATAGCTAGGTCAAGTGGAATTTCTAGATTTAGTTTTTCTAAGGAATTTCCATACAGGTTTGGTAGTGGCTGTATTAATTTACATTCCTAACAAAAATGTAAAAGAGCTTCTTTTGCCCTGCAGTCTTACCAGAGTGTGTTATTATTTGATTTCTTGACAATAGCCATTCTTTCTAAAGTAAAATGGAATCTCAGTGACATCTTAATTCCCATGCCTCTAATGATCAGTGATGTTCAATATTTTTTCAAGTATTTATTGGTCATCTATACTTCTTTTGAGAAGTTTCTACTCATTTGGGGGGTTCTAAATTTTTTTTAGTTTTTTGTATGTCCTCGGTATTAATCCTCCATCTGAGGAATATTATAGATTTAGACTTGAGATATTTAATTCAATTCCTGTATCTTCCCTTCATTTCCACTTTCTATTTTTCTCTCCCTCTTCTTTCTTTCAGCAAACATCTGTTGACACTTTCTAGGTACCTTGTGGATTCTAGGTTATGGAAACACAGCAGTCAATAGACAAGATTTCTGCTCCCACAGAATGTAGAGTCCACTACAGCTATGAACAAATAAGTAAGCAGAATTATAAAAAATCAAAATAGTTGAACATTGTGATAAATACGGTAATGGAGATAAGCATTTGATAAGGAGTAATTGGGATAGTCAGGAAAGCCTTGCTATGTTGACATCTGAGTTGAGATCTGAAGACTGTAACAGCAGAGGGGAATTCCAGACACACAATACGCATGCAAAGTCATTGTCATGACTGAGAAATATCAGTGAGGGATGTTGGCTCAAATCTTGGAAGGTAGCATGGTGAGATGCAGTTAGAGAGGCAATCAGAGATGGAAACACTCCAGTCTTTGTTAATGAAGGTGGTGGGTTTAGATGTTTATTTTAACAGCAAAGCAGAATCATCCAAGAGATTTAAGCAAGAGACTGACAAGATTTCTCTCATGTTTCTAAAAGACCACGTGGGCTTCTTGGTGAAAAAATAGAATGTCTGGGAGACAAGAGACAAAATGCAGAAATCCAGTTGGTTTTGATTAAGTTTCAATTATGGAAACAGAAAGAAAGGACTAGGTTCAACATAAACTCGGTAGAGGAGCCAACAACATCTCCCACTGTATTTTATAGAGAGATGAAAAGAAAAGAAAGACTCAAAGACTTAGAAAATTGGTTAAAAGATAAGACCATTTATTGCAATGAAAGTTGAGAAAAGAAGGCATTAAGGTAATCAAGTGCTTTATTAAGCATATTAAATTTTATATATTTCCCAGATATTCAGCCTGGAAATGATAACATGATGTGTGCTAACATTTCACTAGTCAGAACTTGTCTCGTGGATTCACCTAATTACAAGAGGGCCAAGAACACAGAAAAGCAAAGAAATGTTTGATTTGCTTCTGTCATGGCCCCTTGAATATGATTCACACATCTAACAACCTGTCCCTTCTGATTTCAACTTTCCTTTTCCAAAGTTGCTTTTAGGTTGACAATAAATATTATTGTTTTGTAGAGCTGGATCTATACATTGCAGTTTGAGAAGCACATTGCAAGATCTTTATAAATCATTATGAGTAATTTTGGTTTAATGAAACATTGTGCATAGGATAAAAGACACATCTACTCTTGCATCCGCTAAACTAAGGCACCAGGCAACACAAGGGTAGAAGGCTCTGATGATTTCAGTGTTCATGCCTACAGCCTGATGATAATCACCTGTCCTGACTAAAGGTTTAAATCCATGAAACCAACTTAAAATTTAAACATCTGAACCCACTGATTCGGAGGACAGGCTGAGTTGATAGCAATTAAGGTACATAAAGCAACTAAATATTTTTATTGTTTGGTCAATTTTGCAGGCATGGGGCCAACAGTCTGAGCATCTCTTGGGAGGATGACAGTATGCAATATAGCAAATATGGGGGATTCCCTTCTATCTTGTCTTTGAAATCCAATATTGTTCTCACTGTTTTTGCTTCATTCTGATTAATTGTTTTGCTTTATTCAATATTCTGTTTGGACTGGTTTTATTCTGTTTTGTTTTTGGTTTGATTTTGCTATACCTGATGGAAGGAACAACTACTGCGAAGATAACAAGATACACTATGGTAGCTATTGTGGTTTTCCTAGTATTCTGCTTTGAAATTCTATACCAGTTTTGCTGCTTTGTTTTTATTGGCTTTGCTCTGTTTTGTTTTGATGGATTTTACTATCTTTAAAATAAATATATATATAATTAAAACAAATAAAAATTTTAAAAACTTAAACGTCTGACTATTCCTACTCGCTCTCCAACTGCAGTTGAAAGTTTCTAATTATGAAATGTATGTTGTTTCACAGAGTCCTGAATAAAAGTACAGTGTCTTCCAACTTTGAGTCTTAATACAGGGTACTTAAAACTTTCTGTAAAAAGTATCTTCAAAATGAAGGCGCTGTCTTTAAGAAATGTAAGGAGGTAGCACCATCTGCTGGTAAGAAATGAATGGAAAATTTGGGATTTGCCTGTAATCAGGCATTTATTAAAATTAGTATTATTATCCTAGATGAAATTAAATTCCAAAACAAAGATGTTTGGAGAGCTTTGGTACTGAAACGTGAAAGTTGAAATCCTCTTCTCAGAAAACAAGGTAAACAAAAGATGCTTTGACTCTTAAAAATACCATTTCTGATTGACAGCTTCTCAGATGAAACTCAAGAAAATTAAAGTGGCTCTGGTAATGGGATTACAAACTGAGGCTATTCTCAGCAGAGAGCAGAAGACCTCAATTTAGGAAGGTTACAAACACTGCCAAAATCCTTAACCTCCACCTCCAAATTTACTAGTGAAGTATTAGTCAATGGCCAGCAGGGGGCTCTTCACACCTATTTGTTTGCCAGAATCAGCTATTAGGGAAGAGAATTTTTGAGACACGCATGGAAAACAAATTTTTGGCTTTTTCGCTTTGTAAGTATCCAAGTTGATCTTTTTCTCAGAACTTTAGCACTACTCCCTAGAGAAATTAAGTTTGGACTTTATTTGACCATTTTTGAAAGGTTAACGAAAACGGAACAGCAATGTCGTAGACCTATTCTGGAATCTTTGTTTCCCTGACACTTTCTCTGTTTTTTTCTGTGATATTCAGTAGCAAAAAGAGAATACAAACACTTTATACATGGGAATGGTAAAAGGATAATTAAAGCAATAGATCCTGAAACCTCCTTTGTTACCCATCGATTTGTGATTGAGTCTCATTAAGCCAGGCTTCTTTTTACCCTTCCACTGTACAGGCACTTATTACCTGACTGCCTAATGTGAATATCAAAATCATGTGTATTTCATTGTGTCCAAGAACATACAGCAAGGAAGTTCTAGTCAGTAGACTTCTGAGCTTAAGAAAGATGGCATAGTCTAAAAGTTGAGAGCTTAGACTCTTGATCCAAATCACCTGATTTTATTTGACAATTTTTTGAGATCTTGTTATGATCATAGCTACCACCCTCACCATGTGCCATACTTCTCACCTAAGCAACCATTAATCTATGTCAATAGATTTTGCCAATTTTGGACATTTTATATGAAAGGAGGGGGATGGTCTTTTCTGATTGTTTGCTTTCGTTTGACATGTTTTCAGGGGCCAATATTGTGGTACGTATCGGCACTTCATTTCTCTACATGGCTAAGTAACATTCCATTTTGTTTATCCATTTGTATGTCAATGGATATGTGGGTTGTTTTTACTTTGGAGCTATTATGAATAATGCTATTAGTTCTTCTGGGTATATATTTATGAATGGAATTACTAGGTCACATGGTAACTATATATTTAACCAGATGTGTTAGTCAACTTACCATTACTATGACATATACCTGAGATAAATCAACTTGGAGGAAAAGTTAATTTTGGCTCACAGCTTCAAGGCTTCAGTCCGTGGCCACTTGGCCTTTTTGCTCTGGCATCCTAATGCCTCATACCTGGAGCCTAGTCACCTCATGGGTGCTGGGAACCAAATAATAACAGGAAATGGCTAAGGTCAAACTAGCCCCTTAAAATATACTTCCTCAGTGACCTAAACTCCTTCTACTAGGCCTCACTCTGTAAAGGTTCCACCACCTCCCAATGGTACCATGAGTTTTTAATACATGGGCCTTTGGGAGACATTCATAATCCAAACTATAGCACCAAAATACCTGATTTTTAATCCTGGTTCTATCGGTGCTTGCTCTGTGCTCTTGCTCTGTGTTCTCAGTTTCTTCATGTATAAATGGAGCCAACAGCATCTCATATGATTATAAAAGAAAAGATTAAAGTAATTTAATATTTGGAAGACTCTTCCTATAAATACTACATAAATGCTTATTTCATTTAAAATATCAATTCTCAGAGTCTCTTCCTTAAAGACTGTGAGACTCCTTAGATCAGACAGGTGAAAGGAATAGTTTCAGCATTGATCAGGTCTGGGCACATATCCTGTGCTGTTCTAGTTCTACCAATGATTTTCAGTTCTCCAATTCTGTGGAACTTTCATTGTTCTGTGCATGAACTATTGCTTTGTGCTTTAGTGCCTAGGGATTTATAAATAGTTTTTATCTTTGCATTGGTAAAAATCAAAGTTCACATAAAAATAAGTTTTTAGAAGCTTTGTTTTCCTGCAATATAGTTTGCAAATCATTTGCTTCCTGCTTTCTCATAAATACTGAAGAAGAGCATTATTTATTTTCTTTGTTTTACATTTTTAATGGAGCATACTACGTGTCTGTCACATAGCTCTGAAGAAATCAGCTTTATTATGTTCCATTTGGGGTAAGACTCTTTTTTTTTTTTTTTGGCCTAAGCTGTGTGAATCTCACTATGGTGCGGTACCATACCTTTTCCTGAATAGCTATTAAATATCCTACTAGTGATGATTCATGTTTACACCTATACAAGTTACATTGCCAGTGAGCTCCTAAGCGCATCATCCAGACAACTTTAGACCTCAATTTGTATTAATATAAAATAGCTTAGTAAAAGACAAAATATGTTTAGTCAACCAGCTATCAAATATCAAATGTTCATAAGCAAAAAAAAGAATAAAAGGAAGTATGCGTACTGAAAGCTTGCTGGATGGCAGCCCCTAGTTGCATTAAGGAATATTTTGGATCTAATCAAATTTGGAGCATGCTATGAGCTCCTTCGTATGACTCAAGTATCACAACTTCCTGTTACAGAATCTTCCAGGAACTTATTTACCATTGTAGAAGTTCTGAAACACAAAAATATATACCCAGAAATATACTTTCATTTACATGACCACAAGATATGTGTAAAACAGATCTCCAAACTAGTCCATCTGTTGTGATCAGACATCAATGAACCAGTCTATGGGATGGGGATTCTTTCAAGAAGGTGAGGTTTGAGAAAGAGACCTCAGACCCTTGAGTACAGACCTGAGCTGGAAGAGCAAGCCTGAGCTGGAAGTTTGACTGACTCCCAGATGGAACAGTAGACCATGGTAGCAGAAGACTGCACTTGACCTTCCCTGATTTTACTCCCTTCCCCCTAAACATCAATATGCAGTGGAAGGAAAAAGGTGGCATATGAGTGGTAGGTCTGTTTCTAGGGACTTAAGAATTCTATGGTAAATGACTATATCTCTGATTATGAGACTCTTAATGAGTTTTTTTACTAGATAGAAAGGGAGACAAGTAAGAGATAAGGAAGACCTGAGAACACAGGTACCATGCACAAATCTCTCTCTTGGGACTTCTAATACAGGCTTCTTCCAAAGAACTGAACCTTTACTAGTTCAGCATGTTTGGCCTCAGAGTTTTGAAACTTATGATAGTTTTATATTTGTGGAATGTTTGTATGTCCTGGCAGGTAAAGCCTAAAGTAATATGGAAAATGTACAATTAACCTTCACAATTAATTTTATAGAGGAAAAATTTAGTAATTTACCTAAATGTAGAAAGATAATAAGACGAAGTGCCAAGATTGAAAATCAGAGCTCTCTGATTCCAAAGCTTGAATCTTTCCCTCATACCTTAAAGATTTTCAATATATGGCACTCTCAATGGAGAGTAACAAGTAAACAACCAAACCTTTACTGTAATAGTGTAAGTTTTCTCTTTCTAAATGATTGTAATAAAGAGCACATAAATTGAGCACTTGCTGTATGCATTGTGATTGGCTTATGCAGTAGTATGATTTACTGAAAAATTTATCAGTAGCTTGAATTTTTATCCTGATATTTTCACCAGTGAAGGAATAATGCCAAAGTTCTATGCCCTTGAGGTCTAGATTTTCCTGATCCTCAGAGGGAAAGTTAATACGGCTCATTTCAAAGCCATTGGCCAATTAAAGAATTAAACTGAAATATACCCCAAAGGGGATGAAAATTGAGGCTCAACCCTTGAGTTGATTTCTCTGGTGAATATGTGGGGAGACTTTGAATTTCTTCAAGTACTTGAACTTAACATTCTGGAGTAAAAAGCTCTTGTGTGGGAATCTATATTTCAGTATAGGTGAGAATTAACCATTAAATGTCATGTCATGAGTACCAAGTGTGAGAAATCTGGGCCTCAGCAGTCAGCAGAGAGGAGCATTCTGAGAGCATACGGTGTCAGCATCCCCAAGGAGGCCATCTCCAGCATATGGCAAATAATAGTCTTCAGCTACTACTGATCATTTAGAAACCTTAGCTGCCATCTACATTTGTGGTGGTTTTATACAAAACAATTCTATATATATCATCCAAACGGAGCCAAAGGGAAAATGGTTGCTCATATGGACCAAGAAACAGACTAGCGCCCATTTTCCTAGAATTATGTAAGACCCAAGGATTTTGTAAACTACGAAGAGGATAACCCCAGTTGATAACACCCATATTGGATTTGTTTTTGCACCTAGTACCTTGTGCTCTGAAGACAAATTCATTTAGAAAATTAAGAAGCATGATAGCTCTTCCATCTGGAATGCCAAGGTACTATCCACACCTTTGTTCAAATAGTAACTCATTTTCTACTCACAAAGCAATTGCTGAAGTTCTAGTATCATTCTCTTCTTGCAGACAAAGTAGTCAGAATTTAAAATCACATAATTTGAATATGATGTGCAACTCATAAGCCTTTCTACATCTGAAGAATTTAGACCTTTTAACCTTCCAATTTCATAAGAATCGCTGCAGCACAGCTCACTGACATGCCTTGAAAAGGAATTCATAGTCTGTCAACACAAGCTGTATAAGCAAATCATTACCCAGCATGAACAGGATGTATAAAAGATCTCATTCTTTAAGAAAAGCTTATTAGTATGCAATTAGATGTGGGACAAAATAGAGTTGTTCAAAATAGGCATGTTTTAGATTTAGTTGGGTAGGTAAAACATGAATAAAGTTACCTTGTACTGAATTTCAACATGGTTCAGATAATAAATGCCATAGCAATTTAGGCAACAACTAATGGAGGCCGAACAGAAAGATATCTAGACAATGACTCAGAAAACACGCTGTGCAATATCTAGCTCTGTAAACTCAAAGTTCTTAATTTCTCTGTCCCTCATATTTGCCATTTCAAAACTTTGATAGTAATATGCTCCTTTATTTGACATATGTGTGTAAAAAAAGACTTATGGGAGATAATGAACTATGTAAATAAATGAAAGACTTTTACTGCCCCCCTCCTTTTCATTATTTTTATGTCTTCATGATTTGTGATAGCCATGATGGCGAATTTTATGTCAGTTTGACTAGGTTATCATAACCAGTTGTTTAATCAAATATCAGTATAGACATTGTTGTGAGACTATTTTTTAAAGAAGATTAACATTTAAATCAAGGAATTTTGAGTAAAGTAGACGTCCATTCATTAAAGTATGTATGCTATATCCAACCAGTTGAAAGTTTTAAAAATCTGAAATCCCCTCCAAAAAAAGGAACTCTGGGCTGGTGCAGTGGTGTGTGCCTGTGGTCTCAGCTACTCAGGAGGCTGAGACAGGAGAATTACAAGCCTAGACAACATAATGAGACACTACCACCACCACGGAAAAAAAAAAAAAAAAAAAGAAGGAATTATGTCTCCAGATTGCTTCAGAGTCAAGACTGTGGTATAAACTCCTCTGGAAATTTCCACCCCACCCACTAGGTCCCCCAAATTTCAAACTCACCAGACCCCAATTTCCAATTTTCCAGCCCCCTAAATCATGTGATCCAATTCTTTTAAGTCTTTCTCTCTGGCTCTGGCTCTGACTTTCTCTCTCCAACCAATAAGATATAGATAGATAGACAGATAGATAGATAGACAGATGGATAGATAGATAGATAGAAACACAGATATACAGCTATATCTAAATATTTGCAATATGTACATATATTTATAAATGATTATGTGTGGTTCTCTTTCTCTTCAAAATCTTAATACAACAGTTGCTCTGAAGTAAGAACTTAAATTAACCTAAAAAATGTGGAAAGCAATCAAAAAGGACTTCAGAATATACTGAATTTACTATATTATTCTCATATTTTCTATTTTCAATTTTTTTAATACTTTCTATTATTAGCACATGTTTCACAATAATGATTTCTATTATCGCAAGGAAATATGCATATTTAATACACCTAAGGGAAGTATGCTGACACACGACTCTTCCCTGTTGGCAGGGGTGGCTGATTTGCCTGTTGCGATCTGAGCTTGTGTCTCTGTCCCAGGTGTCCTTCCATCACAGAACTTTCACTCCCAGGCACTCCTTTTGCGAGAAGTCTATAGCTTGTTCTCTAAGGCACAGTTCAATGATACCTACAGTTCCTTAGCTGAATACGGTCACTGCTTCTTTTGAGTCAGATCCCCTTATACTGTTTATTACTTCCTGTCCTGAATTACACACTTGTGTGAACTTGAGTTGCTTCCACATTGAGAATAGCAGTTGGATAACTTGAATGTAGCATTTACTGACAAATCATAATTTTTACCAGAGCTCACATAGCCTTTTGCTGCAGATACCTTCATAAACATGTGCTGAACAGATAAACATTAATGGATCATTTCAGTGTCCAGAGTCTCTGTTCTTCTATTTAATCAGTGCTGCAACAAGTACTATATGTACTCCCATCAGAGTGACAATGATCTTTTTTGCATTGTAGTGATCTGGTGGTGAATACAGACTAGATACTAAAGCAATAGAGTGGCGCTTTGGCTACCTAAAGAATTTTAAATGGGAGAATTTTATGAACAGAGTAGTATAATAGCACAGTCTTTGAACTGTACACTGGTGATTTTACAGTAACCAATGAACTTCCTGGTTCTCACATGAAATGTTCTTGATATTTATCAGCAATTTAAACTACCTGTTAAATAAGTAACAGAGGCAAAGTACATGGATCTGTGTACACATCAAATATTTCACTTTCAAAGATATTTCTGAGCCTCAACGAACAGTGCGTACTTTACATCTAAATTCAGAACATTTTACTGACTTCACAACATGTGAATAGCACAGTGGTACAAAAAGACAGAACAACTCAGATAAAAAAACAAAACTGAGATCTATTTTAGGTTCTGCAATTTTAAAATTCCAATTTAGTATATTTAACAACTGATATGTCTCGGACATCTGGGGGAAATTCACCATAATTTATGTTGAAGAACAAATGTGTTCTGGAGTTCAGTTCAACTAGTTTCTTATTTTAATTCATTTAAAAGTTCCTATGATCAGTTACTATAGGAGACAATAGCAATAATTCACAGTCAGTTCATTAAGCCAATATTTACTGGGAAATGACAGGTACTACTAAGTGCTGGGAGTTCATCCATGAAGAAATATGCTTCTTTTTCAAGAAACCAGTGTCTGTTGGGAGAAAGTGGACATACAAGCAAATTACTGGGAAGTCCTGGTTGCTGTTCAATGTTGTTCTAGTTTTCCCTGCTGTTACCTCGCTCTGGTAAGTATTCTCACTTTTCCTGCTTTGTATCTGAAAAGGTAAATTTTCACTCTCTTTGTATAACCACTGACCCTTCACCAAAAGAAAATTAAGCTGTTTAAGATTTAGGCCCACTGAGGAAGCTTATACTTTCTCATTTCAGAAGCAGAGTAGAATAGAAGTGATTAGAATCAGAGATTCGTGTCTTGGTCCTAGCAGTGATGTCTTTAGGTGGACAGGGATTTAAGTCTTATTCACACTCAGAAAGCCAATAGATCACAGGGCCTCTGAAAAGAAAGACATTACGTGGCTGGTCACTCAGTTTCTATTAATTTGGCCTTGTGAGCCTTGAAGAAAGTTTCTCGGTTTAAGCTGAGTGTCAAGGAAGGATACTATGAAAACAGTAAAACAGCCTACCTTCAAATGGGCCACATGAACTTGAACAGAACAAACTCAAGTCAAAACTTCTTTCTTCCATACTGATATGAAATGAACTACGTAAAATCCTTGGAAATTGTATGCAATGCTAAGCAAGAGTTCTCTCGTAATAAGAATGTTTGCCATAAAAGCTCAAAGTAAGATATATTCTAATTTTTCAAAATAAAGTAATATAACTTCTGTTTTGCCTAAGTCTCATACCCCAAATTCATATCCTTTGTAGTCATAGTAGAAATAGAGCCATAAATATAGATATAGCATGATGCTTCAATATAGAAGGTACTGTGTGCTAGAGTTTCTCAAAGGAAAAAGTGATCACCATTTTCCCAAGATTTTAAAACTTACTTATCATCTTAGTATTTCTCATGCAGAACATGTCTCAAAGCTGATGCATACTTTTAATATTCTGTTTTTTTGCTTTACCTTTTTTAAAAAAAGTTAATATTTTAGAATCAGATCATGTTGTATTTTCCTACATTAAAATAAGGGTAAGGGAAACCATTTATAGAAGAGTTGATTTTTTTAATTGACTCGAAAGATAAGTAATGAACAAAGCAGAGTAAGGACAGCATGCATGGAGGTGGAAATATGCAAAAAAATTTTAATGAGTACAAGAAAACCATCATTGGCAAGCAAGCAGTCTGGCACGACTTTGAACCAAAATTACTTGCTGAACATTTCTTTACAGGAAATGAAAAATTATATTAATAAAAAGGTTTTTTATGGGAACAAATTCCTTTATTGATTGACTTCTTATTAAAGCACGGTCAATGTTCTAAAGAAAATAAAGTGGGACCACTTATCTGGAACCATATTCAGAAATTAAAAATTTAAATGAAAAGATGAATCCTTAAGATGTTTTATGTACATATACCAATTCTCCACATTGAATATAATCATTATGTACTGTAAACATGTGCTAATAAAAATAATTTTTTTAAAAAACTGAATCTTGTCCCTTTTGAACACTATTCTGGCCTGTGTTTTGGACCTTGGGATTTTGGCCATTTGTAACTGCTTATATGCAAGAAAGCTCAGAAATGATAGGCAAATCTAGCAAGAAGACTTTTATTTTGTATTTTTACTGCTGCTCAAGACTTGCTTTCTTGGGCAGGAATGGGACTGAAATCTTAGACTTTGCCAAAGATAGCAGGTCAAAGCCTGCATTCTCTGGCAACATATTTTCAAAGCAATCCAAGGTTGCATAGCACTTTTATAGATTGGCATCCAGCTGAGACTGTCCCTGTGTCCCATGCCTTAATCCAGCCCTGAATTTAAGAAACTTCAAGAATCAAAGGAGAAGTGGGGAAATGCTTGGAGAAGGGATGAGAATTAAGCTGCAAAGCACCTTGCTGTTTTAATGAAGTGCTTCGACATGCACAATACCTCTTATGATCCCCAAACCACTGTGATGTAGATATCATCACCCGAATTTTAAAATGGTGAGACTAAAACTGAGAAAGTTCACTGGACTTAGACAAGGTTAATAAATAGTAAATAAATTTTAAAAATAAGTATAGGTCTTCTGAATCTCAATTCATATACTTTCCATTACTTCACACAATGGGCATTGTGGTATCTAATTCCAGTGACAGTATTTTGATTTTTGCAGTAAGATAAACATATTTAATTTTTCCATAACAGTTTATGGCACAAGTACTAAAACAAATGAAAGTTAACTATCATTTGGTTTAAATTAGAAAAACACTATTTCTCTTTGTTATAATCAATATAAGGGCCTCTGACACAATTAAAACAGGCTTCTACTTGCTAACAGGGGAGGTTACAGTTCAAAAACTGACTTTCTCTAAAATATGTGCAGTAACAAGAGAAACAGTCACATAATCCAACTCTGGGACCGGCAGGGCTCCCACATCCTGGAAGGCCCCTTGTTTTCAAGGGTGTTGAAAGCTGTCATGAAAACCAGCAACTGCAAATCAAAGCACATGTGGTTTACAAAGCTCTGTAGAGAGTAAAGGTGAGCAAATTTATTGGTAGCAAAATACGTGCAATGAATATCCTTTGGTATGAACATTACTAAATAAAGTTGCTGAAACACTGGATTTGTAACCACAAAGTAATTCCCTGGTAATCAGTTTTGAATGCTGAGGTGACTGTTTTCTTCCCGGTTTCCTATTTCTGTTTCATTTCCTTCTTTAGCAAGAGTAAGAGTATTCCAAAATACTTCTTTCCAAGGACTCTCTTGTCAGCAGCTGTGAAACCTCTAAGCTTCTGTTTTCCTTTGACTTTTCATTAAGTGAGCTCAGTGTGGGACTTGTTCACATTTTCTAGTTGAATTTAGCAGCTTCTCAAATAGTGGAAAAGAAATGCGAGGTTCTAGGTTTCTAACATTCCAAAAGTTTTAAAAACTAATTATGAATTCTTTTATTGTGTTTTTCATTTCTTCTTTTACCTGAGTTAGTAGTTCTGTTCTAATTTCTTTTATAGCCTCATGAAGTTGTTTCTTTACTTCAGTTGCCATCGCTTCAGAAACTTCAGTTGTGGGATTCCCAATCTCTTCTGTGTTTGCATCTTCTGGATTTGCTCTGCTTGGATTGGCGGCCAGAGATTGCCTTTTGCTTCTTCGTCTTGACATATTCCTGGGTTCTTCTGGACAAGTGGTTACTGGGGTCCCAGGCACTTCCCTCATTGGCTAGAATTTCTCTGAAGTGAGACTGTTTGGTTCTACTAGACGGTGCTGGCTATGGGTATCTGATGGTGGCCATTGAGTGTGCTGGTGCAGAGCTCTCTGGTGCTTTTCCCAGCTTGCACTGGCTCCCCAATGGCTGGTGGAGTACACACAAGGGCAGGGCTGGCTGCCACCTGCAGACCTGGACTGGTCACCGGTGGGGATCATCCACTACTGCCCCTGGAGTATGTGCAGGGGCAGGGCCGGCCACTACCTTCAGACCAAGCTGGCTACCCACAGGGAATCTCCACAATAGCTGCTAGAAAGCACATGGGGTGGGGCTCAGTCTGAGCAATTTCCACAAGTCTGCACACAGCTAAGAACTGCTGGAGGAAGCTGGCAACAGCTCTGGTTCCAGGCTTATCAGCCTGACTGTCTAATGGTTCCTGGCCAATCACTCTGTCCTGCAGGGGAGCTTAGTCCTCTGCACTCACCACCAGCCGGTGTAGTCTTCCAGGTCCACTGCTCCTCTCTACTGCTGCTCCCCTCCAATGCTGCCTTTCTCTGCAGAGGCCTCTCCAGGGTTGCCTGCACCACGTCACCTTGATCATGTGTCCCCAGGTTCCAACAGCTCCTCTCACACAGTGTGTATGGCTCTGGGTGAAGTTGCTGCTAGCTACCACCTTCTTCTTCATTTATGTTTTTCTTTTTACTCTTTCTGTGGGCTTCAATTCTCACTTTAGATTCTTCCTGGGACCCACTTCTGTCCTTCTTGTCTTCCCCATGATGCTATATTCTGGCATCTGGACTGTATCTCCCTGAGAAGTTGTTTTCTCTGCTGCTTACTGTTCTGCCATCTTCCCAGAAGCATCCCTAAAGAAGACATAGACAAAAAAAATGGAGGAACATAGGAAAATGAGGAAAACCTTGAATGAACAATGTAAAATAGATTTATAATTCATGAAATAGATTCAAACAGATATCCAGGAAACTGAAAACTCCACTGAAACCTGGCAAAACCACTTGAAAGAAACTGAAGATAGATTTTCAGACCTTGAAGACAGGTTTGCAGCTTGTGATTGTGAAAGGAAAGATCTCTTAAAAATAACAAGGAACCTGGAAGTAACAATTCAATGGTTGCAAGACAACCCAAAGAAACATAATTTAAGAATTATAGGTGTGAGTGAAAAAGCAGAGATCAACACAAATGATATTGAAAGTCTATTTACAGAAATAATTTTAGAAAACTTCCCAAGCATGGGAAAATGAAGTGACATTCTCAACACAAACCATCAAGTCAAGAAGAGCATGGACTGAAGTAGTTCAAGTCCTGAAAGAAAACAACTTCTAACCCTTATCGATTTACCCTGCAAAGCTATCTTTCAAAATTTATGGAAAAACAAGATACTTCCATGACAAACAACAACTTAAGGAATTCATGACCACCAAACCCACCCTACAAAGAATACTAAAGGACATTCTAGAGAGATATAAAAAAGAGCACAGCTCCAGGAACAGCGGCAGAGGGTGATTACCGAGGTGGGCAGACAATTGAATGGAGAGGAAAAGTAGGCAGCCAACAGCAGGAAAATAGTAGGACACAGATGAGGCAGTACATGTTGGCCATAACCAGTAATGTAGATGGCCCGAATTCACCAATAAAAACAAACACAGGCAGAGTGGATCAGGAGACAGGATCCATCAATATGCTTTATACAAGAAACACATTAAACTGCAAAGGGGGTTCATAGACTGAAAGTCAAAGGAGAGAGAACAATGTTCTATGTGACAGGGAACCAGAAAGAAATGGGGGTAGCTTACCTATCAGATGCAGAGTGGACAAGAAAGACATGGCATTTTTATCCAATGGAAAGCTACTCAGCTATAAAAAAAAGATAACTTCAAGGCTCATATAGGTAAATGGATACAGCTTGAGAGCATGCTCATGGATGAAATGATCCAGAGTAACATGGGTGAACATAGTGTTGCCTCCCTAGCATAAAAAACTAAAGGAGTTAGTGGGATCCAAAATACACAATCTATATTGTGAACTTAAAAGTGGAGGAAGTGTCTAAAAAGGGAAGGCAATGGCCATTTTTAATCTATTATCATGATTTGAATCCCATGTTGTTTTCATTGTTCTGTTGAGTTTTGTTTTATTCTGTTTCAGTTTGTCTAATTTTATTATATTTGATGGCATGGACAGCTATGTCAAAGATAAAATAATATATTATGGTAGCTATTAATGATTTCCTAGTATATTGCTTTAAAGCCCTGTATTGCTTTCATTGTTTTGTTTTGAGTGATTTTATTCTATTTTGATTTGTTTGATTGTTTTATGTCTGATGATATAGGCAACTACTTAGATGATAACAAGAGGCATTATGGCAACCACTGTTGTTTTATTATTGTTTTGAAGTCCTGTATTTCTTCCATTGTTTTGTTTTTATTGGTTTTATTTTGTACTATTTTGTCTGATTTTATTATCCTGATGGTATGGGCAGTTATTTTGAAGATAATAAGAGGCATTATGGTAACCACTATTGATTTATTTTTATCTTTTTTGAAGTCATGTACCATGTTCATTGTTTTGTTTTGATTGACTCTATTCTGTTTTATTTCATTTGGTTTTATTCTCTTCAAAATATAAAAATGCTAAAAAAAAAAACCTAGCCATGATATTACTATTTTTGGTAAACAAAAAGTTTCAACTGAATATCTAGTCAGTCTGTAAGTTAGTTTAAACTCATTTGTCTTACATCTTGTTTTCATAAATAGCCTGCATTAAAAACTATCAAAATCCAAACTATACATACTTTAAAATACCATGAAAATTAATTATACTAATAGAAATAGAAAACTATACATGAATGCACATACAAATATATATATATATATATATATATATACACACACACACACACACACACAGACACGCACGCACACACACATATGGTACACAGTGGCCAGAGATTTGTGAAGGAAATTCTTTTGAGGTTGTTTGTTTGTTTGTTTGTTTTTGAGACAGAGTCTGGTGTAATTTATGGTGGCCTTGAGTTCACTACATAGTCTAGTCTGGCCTTGAACTCTCAGTGATCCTTCTGCGTCAGCCTCCCAAATGCTGGGTTTAGAGGCATGCACTACTGCACTAGGCTTGGAGGACATTGTTGATAAAATAGTTTATGACAGTAATTTTTTCAAAAGGGAATGTCAAAAAGCTCTTGTGCATGGTGGTGATTCAGCATACTTTATTTCTTTGACAGAACCTTAATACATCTATGAAACTTGCTCTTCAGACTTTAAAAGGGCAGGTTGTCCAGCACTGAAATATGCTTACCCACATCATAGAGTCATAGGGATTAAAATCACAGGTCATTTTTTTCAATCTCCCTAAATAATATCTAAATAACCCTTATATTTGATTCTCAATTATCTTTTTGAATTTTATTTATCCTATCATTTTAGCCTTTACCCAGCAGCATAAAATACAGGATTACATGAACTTATCTAGTATTGCTGCTTTTCACAAATAATTCTCTGCACTGAAATACTTATACTCTTTATTTGTCTGCAGGATTTTAATTTTCTTTGAGACTGTATTCACAAGAAGTTGCTCAGGGAACTCTTTTTCAATGACCCTGGGAGAATCAAGCAATCCCTTCTCCATGTTTTGTTGTTAGGTTTGTTTTCTGTTTCATTCATTCATTCACTCATTCATCATCTTTTGATTTTGCTTCTTTTGTAGATCAAAGCTTGTTTTTTTCAATAACTGACTTTTGTAATTACCAGGGCTCTACATATGGACAGGAGATGAGGGGGTTTTATTTTGTTTTACTTTTTGTTTTGTTTTGTTTTGTTTTGCTTTGCTTTGCTTTGCTTTGTTTGTCCCTTCCTCCTTGATGTAATGTTCTTCCTCCCTCTTGCGTTTGAAGAGTTCTTCATCGCACTTGCATGCTCCTTGAATCTTAGGCCTCAGGGCCTTGGCATGGTCTGCCAGGAGCCTCTTGCAGGCCTTCTCTGCTTTCACTCTTGGGGTTGTCATCAGATTTTTTCTTTCTCTCTCTCTCTTTCTTTCTTTCTTTCTTTCTTTCTTTCTTTCTTTCTTTCTTTCTTTCGAATATTTATCCTAAGGTACAGGTAGTGGATGATACATGTGCCAGTCAATCCTGTTAGACTCTTAGCATCTTCTGAGCAGCTGTCACAAAGGCCAAATCCTTTTCAGCCAAGGCACCTTTCCTCGGCTTACCCACACCCATGTGCCTGCCCTTCCCAGGGGCTCAGGTGCTCTGACTTGGAGCAGGGCATGGGCATTCTCAGTCTTGCAGATGATTGACCACCACTTCTCAGTGTCTGACCAGAAATGGGAGTGGTGATTTCATTTGTTCCCATTTGGTGTTTCATTTGACTCAGTCAGACCCGCACCTGGAAGACCCTGGAGGTGAAAGCTCTCTGAAACTGGGCCCTCTTGTGACCATGCTGAAGCTGCAAAAGTCTTCTTGCACTTTGTTTATGCCTGTGTGCCAGTCATGGATGATGAGCCACTAGAGTAACTTACTGACATTTCTAGAATACCATTAATATAGCAAGAATTAGAAGGGCAATTACAAAAGATCACTCATCAACCAAAAACAGGAGAAATGGCCCTGCCTAGAGAAGGCAAACCACATGTGCAACTTGAAGATAAGGGTCATGTCTAATTGATTTTTGCATTATCACTACTAGTCCAGTGCTAAATGTATGAGGTAAATAATGAATATTTGTTAGGATTAACAAAATTGAATCTGAATTTTAGGGCTAAAACTCAGATTTCTTGACCATGAATTAAAGAAAAACATTTATAAGCAGATATCTCTTTGTGTCACTGTTACACTTTAAAAGTCAGAGGTTTATTATATAAAGATTATAATTTTAGTTACATAATGATAAAAATTTTGTAACTGTTCTCTTCCTGAGGTAGAAATCTATTTGCCAAAAACCTGGCCTTGAAAAATTCTGAGTACAGTTACACTGTTTTAACATGTGTTCTTTGGGATGTTAATATGTATCACAGGAAAAAGAGAAGTTTCATTGTAAAATAGATTTGGGAATCACTGACTTAAACTAAATCAAAGAAGTCTATTGATAACTTTTTTTGATGCCTGAATTTGTAAATTTCTAAGGGAAGAACAGAGTGTGATTCATTTCCCAAACTTATTTGACTGAGACATTATTTCATCAAGGAGAATCTTGCCAAAGGAAATCATATAATTATTGTCCAAACTGGATACTTCTGAGAGTGAAAGGGAAAGCTGTTAATAAATATGCCAGGGCAACAGATTTAAATTGAGATTATGCCAGACAAACTAGGGTGAATGGTAACCAAAATCTTGTAGATACTGAAAAAAAAATCCACTACAATGGTTAAGGAAAAAAACTATTCTGTATTAATCCATATCTAATATTTTGAATTATGTTGCTAATACCAGCAACAGGAAGGTCACAAAATCATTAAAATTTGATATGTTTTTATTTTTCAAAATCAAGAGTCATCAACATCTCCATTGATATTTTTCTGAAACTATAATTTGATATGATTATGCTACTGGAATAGAATAATACACAATGGAATTCCTCACTCAGCAGAGAGGATGGTAATGAAATAATGCCATCTTTTTGCTGAAAGCCAGTCCACCTTAAATGCAAGGACTCTGTAGATCAGCACCTCTTCTTTCTTTTATATTTCAGGTATTAGTCACACTGTAAATGATTCAAACTGTGGAAAAGCAGTAGTATCTCAATCTATGAGGCAAGGGGAAGAAAAGCTTCATAAGGAACCAACATTTATGAAGTAACCCAAGTTCTAGTCTCACATCTTCTGCAGATTCCTAATGATTGCAATTTAATTTTACATTTCTAACAGCCACTTTAATTTTTAAATGACAGGTGAAATTTTAATTCAATATGTCCATTGTGTTATTTCAACATTTAATAAAAAATATTAGTGAAATATTATAATTTTCTTTTTCTCAATCTTTGAAATCTGTTACATGTTTTACACCCTGATCACAATTCCAACTAGATATACTCTGTGTGCATATGTGCCGTATCAGAACAGTTATTGAATTTAGGTTCTTTGTGTTTGTCTATTCATGTGATTTCTTTTTTTTTAATCTATTTCATTTCAAGAATAAGAAGAAAAAAAGAAGAGAAGAAAACAACTACAACAAAATTTCAAAGCACATCAATCAAGGGGCAACAATGGTACATATATTGCACATTGTCATTCCCAAATCATTCACCCAGAACACAAGACATCTACATTCAATTGTCTGAGCAATACCAACACAAATCTTTCTCTTCAATGAACCCAGAGAAATCAGTAGAATAGCTATCTTAACTATTTTTAACATACATGTACATATACATACACATATACTTATTTTTTTCTTTCAGCTTCTCACAGTAATGAAACAATATGATTTTTACATGTGTGTCTTATTTATTTCACTAATTAGTGTTTTCTCAAATTGTATCCATTTACCTGTAAAAGTCTCCAGTTTACCCTTCTTTATGGCTGAGTAGTACTCCATTGTATAAAAATACCACATGTTTTTTAGGCATTACTTAGTTACTGGGCATTTAGGGTGTTTCCAAGGTCTGACTATTACAAACTGTGCTGCTATAAACATTGCTGCACATATATCACTGTGGTATGATGTTTTTAATTCTTTTGGGAAGATACACGGAAGGGGAATAGCTGGGTTGAACAGGACCTCTAGTCCTAGTTTTTTGAGGGCTCTCCACACTGATTTTCACAGTGGTTGCACCAGTCTGCAGTTTCACCAATAGTGGAGAAGCGTCCCTTTTCCCTCACAGCTCCTCCAGCATTTGTTATTACTTGATTTTTTTATAGTAACCATTCTTTCTGTGGTGAGGTGAAATCTCAGTGTTGTTTTAATTTGCATTTCTTGAATGACCAGTGATGTTTAACATTTTTTCACATATTTATTTGTTGTTTGTATCTGTTCATCTGAGAAGTATGTATTCATCTCAGATGCTCATTTTTGGGTTGGGTCTTTAAATTTGGGAAGACTGATTTTTTTGAGTTCTTTGTATGTTCTCAATAGTAATCCTTTGTCTGAGAAACAGCTGGTAAACACTGTCTCCCATGTTGT
>RJWM01019363.1:0-39427 GCA_004363535.1 Dasyprocta punctata
CTATTAAGTCACATACTTTTTGCAGTGCTTTGTTGTAGTATTGCTCGGTGCAGTACCTCCCATAAAAGGCTTTCTTTGCACCCTTTTCTAAGTCTTTGCAGTGGCATGCTGGCTGACGCTTCACTGTGAGTGATATCCTGTGGCACCCATTGAATGACTGCAGCCATAGAGAACTTCTCTGGCATTCCATGAACCATGGCTCTTCCCTTCCTGGCAAGGTCTGATTCTTTGTCCTTGTTGGTTGTGAGGACAGGAAAGGAAGAAGCTCATTCAGATTTGCTTTGTCTTTAGGTACTCTTTCTCAGGCTTGGGAGTAGCAACTACTCCCTGTATTGCTAGTTCTCTATTCCTTAGAGTTGTTTTCATTCATTTCTAGCCAATCCCTTGTTTGACTAGTTCCCTGGTATAGTTAATAATTCTTTTTTTTTTTTTTTTTGCGGCACCAGGGATTGAACTCACAACCTCACACCTGCCAGGGCAGGCGCACTTAAGGCACTGAGCCAACCTCCCGGCCCTTAGTTAATAATTCTTTACATTAAACTTTCCCTGACCAATTTACAGTGTGACTTTGTATCTCTTGATTAGACCTGAATGATATAGGATTCATACTTGGAGTGGTATTAGGAATCCACAGCAAATATTGAACTCTGTGATCAGTTTGGTCATACCGTTGAGTTTAAGCGTAGTGCTAAGCTCTTTGCCGATGGGAAATGTGAAGTAATAATCCATAGCATGCGATGACATTATATTTAATCAAACTGTCATCTGCAAGTAATTGTGAAGTGCCAACTGAAAAAAGTGCCTTGGGGGCCCACTTGCTGTTATGATAGTAAAGATAATTATAATGATTGTGGTGTGGAATAGGTTCTTTTGAGTGTACATCAATACTCAGAGAAAAAAAATGCAATGATAAACATTGAGCCTTTTAACTCTCACCTCAAGCCAAAGTATGAGAACCTGAGAACGTCTATGGCAGTTCTATGTCTTTATTCAGATTGACGTCCTCTACAAAAAGTAGGGTTCTGTTCCATGTGTCTGAATTCTACAAGAAATTTGGAGATCTATTGCCACTATTTATGAAACTCTTTAAAGAAAACAAAAAGGAAGCAATACTCCCAAAATCATTCCTGGAAGCAAGTACTACTCTGATATCAAAACCATCCCACTCCATCTCATGAAAATAGCAAGCATTTTCATAAGCATTCCAATGTCTTATCTGAGACAACTTCTGGAAAGGTAGTTACAGAGAGAACCAAAGCGAGAAATCCAACATGTCAAGCAAAGGACTTGCATGACTCAGCAATGAATAACAAGGAGGTTACATAGGTGACTTTAGGGACAGCACAAATAAGACTTTCTTATTCTCTCTAATATCTACTTATAGCCTTACACCATTATATGTAGAGTTTCTTTGAACTGTGGAAAGATTTCCAACCTTGATATGTTATTTGTTCGAACCTTGATGTGTTAATTGATATGTTATTTTCTCACAAACTGTACCAAGTTTTAAGGTCTGCCAATCTTTAATGTAGTTTGACACCTACAAATGGAATGCCATGGTTTGTTTTAGGGTCATAAATAGTCTCTCTAAAGTAAAATATTCACTTCTTTTTGCCTGAAGCCAGCTCCTGAGATTTTTTCCCTCAGAACTTACATCTTTAGCCTGTGCATGCAAAGTTAAAATATAAGGAACTCCAGGAAGAAAGAAAAATATTAACAGCTGACAGTTCACAGCAACAAACCATAGACTGGGTTTATCAGGGCCCACCTAAAAGACCTTCACCTTGAAAACAGCTGCAGAATGAAATATAAAGTACTTGGAATAGAAACTTGAAGATCCTGGATGTCTGGGAGAGATCAGTTCCATTAATTGGAAGACATATGAATTTGGCTCTAGCAAGATGAGTAGCTCAGGGCTCAACACTGGCATGAAATCTCTGATTTTATGGGAATGTGCTGGTATCCCAACAAGAGAAGCAAAGGCAGAGGCAGGAAGGTATCAGAGATAAAGTTTGCCTAGAATTTTCCCTAGGAAATATCTAAATATTGCATGCTTTCATTTTCTGTAACTCACAATCCTAATAGGTAGATAGAAGTGGAGGTTATTGTAACAGCAGAAAAATGTAGAAAGTTGGTTATAATGATCTTTTGAGCCATAAAAAATTGCAAAATACATTCTTTATGTCCTCTCTTCTGTCCTTTCCAAATCGGGCAGTGCCAGAATTCTAATCTTAGCCTTAACCTTTAAGAGACAGACTTTTTGCTCCAGAAGCCAGGGAAAGCAAAAAAAAAAGCAAAGAAAATACAGAGATGTCCTTAAAGATATAGCTGGAATCAAGTTATACTGAAATCTAGTTGTTTCTTTTTTCTTTTTTGCCCTTTCTCTATTTTAAAGAGAAAAAGTAAAATAACAATAAAGCAGAGTTTCAAAACAGGCTACTAGGAGAGTAACAATAATTAATACATTGTGTATTGTTATATTCATAATAGTTATTCAGAGTACAAGATATAGACATGAAATATTGCCCAAACAACATGAGCACAAATCTTTCTTTTCAATGAACTAAGATAAACTAGCTGTATAACTATCTTAATTATTTTGTATATACATATGTATATATATATTTGTACACATATACTTTTTTTTTCCTTTTCCCTTCCTTCCTTTCCCCATTCGACCATCACAGTTTTTCCTTTTCTTTTGGACAGTTACTTCCCTGTTTCCAGTATCTATTGGATATTTTGGATTTTATCTACTAATTCAATTTCTTACACTACTGAGACAATATGATGTTTACACATGTGAGTCTGATTTATTTCACTTATGAGTATGGTCTCGAGTTGCATTCATTTACCTATAAAAGTCTCAAATTTATCCCTTTTTATGGCTGAATAGTATTCTATTACATAAAAAACCAGTACTGTGATCTTTGAAAAGAGTTAGCTTTCTTTATCTCAATTTTCCCAACATAATGTGACATGTAACCGCATCTCTTTTACATGTTTTAAGAATTTAGCTAGATAACTTACGTTCAGTGCTTAGTGTTCATTAGTTGTTTATAATAAGACTTCTATGATATTCATTGTATTAATTTTAATCTCCCAATGTTACCAAAAAAGAATACTTAATTCTGAGGACAAATTAGAACATTTAGTGAAAAGAGAAATAAAAACCAGATTAGATCATCTAATGAAAAGAGAAATTAAAAAGCAGATCAAGGAGGGAGAAATGAAGAATGACTCTATTGTAACAGCAGAGTTGTAGAAGAGCTCAAGGACAAAAGAGACACACACAGGAAGAGGTGAAAAGTGGCCATTGGTGTCCTGCAAATTGGTCAGGGATACAAGGACAAACCTAGCTCTTGACATCCCCAGTGGAGAGAGCCAACATATGTTCTGACCCATTAAATAAATGTGTATAAAAGTCTTCATGCAAGAGGTAAAGACCAGCAACTATCTTTCTTTAAGAAAGGAAATGTTTTTTTATGTATAGGTGCCAGTTGTAGAAAAAAGAAAAATATTTATACATGTGTGGTACAGTTTGAGTACTTCCTCTAAAAGTCAATATGTTGGAAACCTAATTTCTCAGTGCAACTGTGTGTTAGTAGCTGGGGTGTAGTGGGAAGTAATTGAGTGATAGGACATGACCCTTATGAATGGATTGATTCCTTTCCTATAGAACTAGGTTAATTCTCCCAATTATGAGTATGTTTTTGCTTTAACAGGACTCTATTAGTTCCTACAAGAGTCATTTTTTTGTTTGTTTGTTTTGAACTCATGACCTCGCACTTGCAAGGCAGGCGCTTATATCGATGAACTAAATCCCTGGCCCAAGAGTCAGTTTTTATAAACGGAGGCTGGTCCTCATTTTTATCTCTTTGAATACATCTAATTGCCCTTCCACTTTCCAGAATCAGTTGAGACAGAGCCTCACCATGAGCCAAGCAGATGCCAACTTGTGCTTTGGACATTCCAGCCTTCAGAATTGTGAGTCTATGTATAGTTCTTTCTTTTCTAAATTTACATGACGAAGATACTCTGTTTTAGCAAGAGAAAATGAAGTAAGACAATGTGTCAGGAATCTTCCAAGTTAAGATCTCAAATTTTTTTCCAAGTTTTTCTAATTCTGTGCTGCACTGAATCTAAAAAAAAAGAAAAGATATACAATAATACTTCGGTTAATGAATGTTTCTGTTCACAAACAACTCAGCTCTCAAAGAAAGACATTCAATAAAATTTTACTTCCGTTCATAATGAACTCCATATCAGGTAACAAACACAACTGTGGCCATCTTCCCCACACAAACACAAACATGGCCATATTCCCCAAAATCATAAAACAAGTTAAGTTTGTGAACCAAGTTACCACTGCGGATAACTTTGGGGAGCTCTGATTGTCAATATATACAGGAAATATACATCATAAATATGTGAATAATTACTCAATATATTTTAAATGTAAACACACAGTGGAAAATATCATACCACAGTGATATATGTGCACCCGTGTTTATAGCAGCACAATTTATAATAGTCAAATCTTGGGTACAACCCAAGTACCCATCAATCAAGGAATGGATAAAAAAGATGTGGTATTTTTATATAATGGAGTACTACTCAGCTATCAAGAAAGATTGCATCAAGACTTTTATAAGTAAATGGACGAGACTTGAGACTATACTCATAAGTGCAGTAAATCAAACTCACATATGTAAATATTGTATTGTCTCTCTAGTGTAAGAAACTGAAAAAGTATATATGATCCAAAATCTAGAATAAATATTGTGTAAGGGTAAGAAACTTCTTAAAGAGGAAAAGTAATTGAGATAGGGGAAAGGAGGAAAGAAAGAAGGGAAAAGGAAAGACATAAATTCATACATATATATATATACATAAGATAGCTAAAATGACTATACTACTAAATGTATTAGTTATTGGAAAAGAACAGTCAAAACTGACATAGTTCTATATCTGTTAATCTAAACAACTCTTTTGAAGGTAATAATATGTAATATTACAATCATTGTCAAATTCCTATCATCTTGTTTTGTAAACATATACTGTTATTTTGTTGGATTTGCTGTTGTTTGTCTCTTTTGCTCTTTGTTTTTCTTTTCTATGTCTTTTTTTCTTAAATAAAAAAACCCCAAAAAACAAAAAACAAACAAAAAAACTCCCACACAGTTATTCTTTACAGTGTTTTTTCTTATTCTCAACATTTTTCCAAGGTATGTGCTATGGTTTGTAGCTAGATGACATCTCCTGCAAAGCCTCATACATTCTTAAGTGGGACTTTTCAGAAGTGGCTGGATCTAGGATTAAGGGTGTATGATAACTAAATCAGTCCACTGATTGGTTTAGCATAGTTCTGGGTGTGGATAATTGGAAGACCCACCCTGGATTAGGGTAATGCCAACCAGTAGGGCTGTAGCCTGAATGAAATAAAGAGGAAAGGGAGGCTCACTGCTTGTGGCTTCCTGTCTACCCTTCCCTAGATTGTTTCTCCTCTGCCTTGCCCTTCTGCCATGCTGTCCTGCCTTGGAGCCGGCCATTTATGGACTGAAACCTCTACACACTGTGAGTTAAAATAAAGCTTTCTTCCTTTAATTTGTTGGTGTTGGGTATTTGTCCCAGCAACAAGAAAAAGTTGCTAAGATAATATGCTAATGGAGACTTCTCAGATATAACCATCCAGAAGAATACCTAACTTTGGATTCCCAGTGAGTGGGCAGTTGAGCCTGCATACTCAAGAAACACCTGAGTCGATGCCTTGAATTCCCTGGAGTCCATATAGATGCCTTTTAATCTCATTATCTCAGAATTTTGGTTATGTGCATGTATATATTGGCCAAGACTGCCTTTACATTCTTTTAAGTAAGCTTTAGGCAAGTTTCCTATTGAGTACAGGCCCTTAGTCTCTGTCTTCTTAAAGTGTTTCCCTTGAAATTGTATTCTGTCCCTTTGAAGCGTATGTAAGTAAGTTCCCTGGCCCCTTGCCAGAACGTGGTTCTTGAGGACCTGAGAACCATCTCTGGAATGCAAACATGAAAGGGGAAAGCATCTCTGTGGAAGGTAGGAGCCTAACATAAACAAACTCCCATTAGAAGGCCAGAAGCCCCTGATCACAGACAAAAACATTCGGACACTCAGAAATGACTCAGTGTACTGAACACATCCCATTGATAAACTTCCCTGACTGTGTCCTCCAGAACCTTTCTACAAGCTTGTCCTGGTATTTAAAAATTATTCTATCTTTTATTTAAGTGGGATTGGGCTCAGTCTCAATCCTCTATTATAATAGACTTTAAATTCTTCCTTGCCTGCTTAACTCTGATGTTATATTTGCTTTGAGTATATATTGAGGAATGGATTTAATTTTAACTCAGGCACAAATGGTTGAGTCAAACATAATGTCTTAGTTTGGAGCACATCACAGTCATTGTTTTTAATTAAGAGCTTCATTTCATTGGTTTTCTTCTAACCCCATAGTCGGTTTCTCCTCTGCATAGGCATCTCATCTAGTGTGTTTAATTCTTATCCATTTCATAGGCATTCTTAATTGTAGTTATGAATGGGTGGGTTTTAAAAATACCACTAAAAATGAAATTACTGTATGAACATTAGAAACAAAAGTGAAATATACTTATGTGATGCTGATACACTTATTTGCCTAGAAAGAACAAGAGACTTTAAAAACAAAAATAGAGCTAATAAGAATTTAAATGATAATTTTCTGATGTGTGTTATTAATGGTATGTTATTAATGTCTACTTACAGAAAATAGAATCCATTCTCAATCAGTTCAAAAGAGTAAATATGTTAAGTAACAATTACAGAAGGGTTAAAGAAGAGGTTCCATTTTCAGATTTTACAATGAAAATGTTTGCATGGAGAATATATTTGTTTTGGTTTCATTTGGAAAAAACTGATTAAAGCATTGCAGGAAGTTGGTGAATCAGAAAGCTGCTGTTCCTATTGCTGGGTGCAGGACTCCTAGATACCTGTCTCTCTGTGACAGCAAGGGGAGCCAATTGCTGAATCAGGATGTAGTTGTTACAGATGCTACTTAAGATCCTTTTCTCTTCTCTGTTTTCCTCTCTCCCTTTCTCCCTCCCTTCCTCCTTCTCTTCTTTCCTCCCTTTGTCTCCTGCTCTCCTTCCTTTCCCCACAGGATTTACAAGAGCAAAATGCATCTGTTTAATTGAATCAGTCCTGTCAGGAGGCCTTGATTTTTAGCATTCTAGATTTTGAACTCTGTCTAGCAGGGCATTGAAGTGAACCCAGGTGACTTATTGTAATACGTGCTACATTGAGTAAAGGATGAGTACACAAAGCTCAACAGCTATTTCTGTACTAGAAATTGTTTCTTATGGAAATAGGAAAGCGTATGGTGATAAAACTTCAAAATTCTTAGAGGAAAACTTTATAAGAAAAAGGTTAATACTTCTTCAAAGAGCCTAATACATGAAAAGATTAAGAAACAAATTCTGGCTTGATAATTTGATAAAAAATATCTTAATCGAATGAAAGAATAAATTCATGAGAATAAACATGAATACAAAAAGCATGCTAAGATTTCTTTTATTCACTGTTTTACTAAAAAAGGGAAGATTCATATAAAATAAAAATTGAGACAGAGTTCTCAATTGTCACCCAGATTACAAATGTTTTTCTCCTTTAAAGAAGGAAAATCTTATTTAGTGAATGTGTCTCTCAGAGGTGTTTATATATTCACAATGTAAAACACTTTACTTCCCTTTCATACAATATGCTCAAATAATTTCTGAATTATTTTAACTTTATATAAAAAGATATTAGACAAGAAGTTGTAGACTGTATACAATTGTGAGGTGAGGAGCTAAACAGAAATTTAGATAGCAACACTATAAGCAAAAATGTATTTACTATATAAAAATTTAGATAGCAACACTATAAGAAAAAATGTATTTGACTATATAAAAATGGAAACTTTGAATGACAGAAATATTTCATAAGTATAGGAAATGGAGAAATTACAGAGATGGAAAATTTGTTCAGCAAGTAGCATAGGAAAAATAATATATTTACTATTCTCAGAACACTTACATACATGAAAAATAATCAAACTGTGCACTTTAAATTGATAAATTATGTTTTGTAAGTTACAGCTCAGTGATGTTTACTTAAAATAAAAATAAAAAAAAGTTTAAATATTAAAGGAATAATCCAGTAACCTCTTTCATAAGAATTGATCTTGATAACCTCTTTTATGAGAATTGATCTTGAAAATAATTTAAACAGAAGAAATATTTAACATTACTAGAACACTATAATGGCAAACACTCAAAGAAACATGCCTGTTTATGGAACAGTAGTGAATAAAATTACTGTAAAATTCTACAGTGCAAATATGCTAACAATAAAAACAGATGAAGTAGAAATATAACATTTTACTTAGAATGATTTCATTGCTAAATGGTCAAGAAAAACAAAAAATTAAAAGAATCAGTATTATGTTTCATTAGAAAAAGAGACAGCAAAATTCTATATTTGTAGACATGAATGAATACATATTTGCAAATATCTATATAAATATGTGATTGCATAGAATCAAATTAACTAAAATACACACACTAACATATTTATATGTGCTAGCTTGTTAACATGAGTTACTGTGATACAGATATAGTGAGAGAGGAGAAGAGAAAAGAGAGGCATAATAAAAAAAGAATGCCATGTCATTTATATGATTACATTTGTACATTTAGGCAGATTTTTACATGTCTGTGTATAAATATTCGTATACATTATGTAACAAAATTGTTAATAAAAGTTCAACGTAATGTCTATTATCTTTGGTCAGAACAGTTAGGATTCATTTTTGCAACCATTCCCCAGACTCTGGGAGATAAAAATAAATGATTCTTTATTTGTTCTTCCATGTGTTACTCTTTATTTTCTTTTTCTTATTCTTCATTTCATTCTGCAGTTCATATTGGCTTTGAATTCTGTACCAGAACAACAAAGATTAAAGTACAGAGGAACAATTAGCATTCTTTCACAATCAAGAGAAAACTTTGTCAGCAAAGGGAATGTTTTGAGTGGTTATGGATTTGTTATTTTCCTAAACATGGCTGATTTGATTTCTAAAATCTCATACTTTTCTGGTCAATGTTATCTTCTGTAATAAATCTAGTGCTGTGCTGTACTATGCTGTGTCAGCTTGGTTAAACTGGCAACGATGTTCTACTGACTCCTCTTCTATAAATGGTTACATGTTAAACTGATCAAAAGAGGAATTTGTGTCAAATTTGGGCAGCAGAAATGAATGGAGTATTCTTTGCTGACCTCCATAGCCTGATCTGGCATGGACAGATGATGCAGCCTGTGCCTGTTCTCTTTCACTGAATTGTCAGCTTTTCTTCCCCAGGAAGACTAACAACAGCAGCTGCAAGCTCACCACCAGCTACTTGGCTACAAATCTCTAGAAATGAAATGACACAGGGGCAACAGATGCATGCAGAGATCTCCATGAGCTCTCCCTCTGAGGTTTTAATCTGGCAGCAGAAGTGTGTGGCTGCATATTTTCCTGGAGAGCTCTGAGCTTTCCATCTGTACCAACAGTTCAGAAGAGCTAGGTAGTGACTCCTCTTCTGCTCCCCCAACTCTCTTTTCCAGACCTTCACTTTCCTGGCTTATTCCCCAATTATCTTAGGCCTAACTCCTGTCGTGCGTCACTTATCCCAAGTCTTGCTTCTGTGACTAAACCCTCACAGGTACAGGTAAAACAATAAATTTGAAACTGACTGCAAACCTTCACTTAATGATAAGTATTGTTTGAGGATCATACCACCCCTATAAAAATAAGATAAATTTTCACCATGAAAATGAGAGACCTGGAAGTTTATTCTTTTCATTGGGGCCAGAATTTGGAAATTTAACCTGGCCTTGCTTTAAGTTTCCAGTGTAATCTATAAATTGATTAATGATAAGGTTAGTATACCCTAAAAATCAAGACAAAATAAAGATACATTTATGGTGATAAAATAAAGGTGTGTGTTACCATTCCATATATTATGATGCCTTTTTCTCATTGAGATTATAATTAGTTGTATTTTTTCTTTCAGTTTCATTCTGGCACAATAATGAATTTTAATTATCTTCACATTTTCATGAAGTAATCATCTGTTATGCATTCTTTATTAATTTTAACGATGCAATATTTTCTTTTGTCATAAGATTTAGAAACTGACTCTGAGTTGCTTAAGAAAATTATTTAAGAAAACAGTATAAGATAATATAATGAGGGAGACTAATGTACTAAAGCAGTAACAGAAACTCCCATATCAGTTTGGATTTTTATGCCATCAAGAGAACCTAATCTTGGCTATCATAAAGTGATAATGGATATATGTGCGGCAGACAGTGTGCAACTAACAGACCACATAAAAAGAGCAATATAAAACAAAGTGACATTAGGAGCTTGAACTCTCAATGCTGACTTCCTGGCTTAAAATCTTGGATTGACCACTTATTTTCTTTGTGATCTTGGGAAGGTTTTATATCAGAAAGATGAGTTTGTTGCAAAGAGAAACAGGATAATGGGTGAAACATTTAGCAGAATTCTCAGCACAGACATCATTAAAAGTGTTTGTTACTGTTGTTTTCTTATTCAAAAATTTGACTGTGACTAAGAAAATAACCTGAGTAGTTCTTCCAATTGAGTATAGGGATTCATGGACAATCTCACTACTGCCCTCCTTCAGATAGTCTCAGTTCCAAGTACTTTCTTTTTAGTTGGCCACTGGCCGATATACACATTTCCTGGAAGAAAAGTCTTATTGACCTCGTTTGGGTTACAATCTTACCTATGTTGTCACTGCATCAGCTATCTATACAACAATGCTATGCAAAAAAATAAATAAATAAAAAAATAAAAAGATGCAAAAATCACTAACTGAAAACAATGAGCATATATTGTACTTCATGAATCTATAGATTGGGTAATTCTCATCTTGACTGAGTTTATTCATGCCATTCCCCTACATGATGTGGGGAGAGTAAGTAGCACTGCTAACCCTCATAGAGGTATGACATGTTTGGGGGTCAGTTGGATGTGCGATGGTCACTTATCTTCCTCATGCCTAGTCTGTTTGTTTTCACAACAGAGTCTAAAGTGTGTATGAGAGAGAGGAAATGTTCAAGGCCACCTGAGGCTCATAGCTAGAATTCTATAGGCATAGGAAGTCACATGGCCATTCCAGATTAAGTGTTTTCAAGGTGGAAAATACATTACTTACTGGGAAAAAGCTAAAAAGTCAAATTTCAAAGAGGGTGAATATAAGAGAAGTAGAGAATTTGAGTCATTTTTACCATCAATTGACCACATTCATGGGCTAAACACAGAGTAGGGGAGATGTAACAGATTGACTGGTCCATGCAGGTCCTACAATCACTTCTGTTATGGCAGAGGGCAGAATGCTATAAGTGCTACTGATATATATGTAATGGGGCAGCAGAACTTTACTAAAAGAAGAGTGGGTTTTGTTATTAAAAGAAAGTATAAAGCAAGCAGGGCAGTAAACCAACAAATGTCCTCCACAAAGGTAATAACAAATTAACATGTTTTAAGGTAATTTTGTGGAAAAGGAAGATAGCTCATCAATGCTTTGTGCTGGGCAGGATTAACTTTAAAGCAATCATGGAAAAGAACGTTCCTCAGGAAAAAGTCCAATATTTCCAAACAGCATCTGGCTTCAATGGTAGGTGGATTTAATCACTGCATATTTTAACTTCAGTTATCTCAAGTTTCTTCTTTGTGCTGTGTCTACTTAGAACACTGACAATATTGTATGAATGTTTTTCTTTCAGCTGTCTTCACCTCCTTGTTCTTCAGGTTGTAGATAAGGGGGTTCAGCATGAGGATGATCATATCATACTTAGGAGAAGACTAACTCCAAGGGAGAACCTGAGGCTGGCATAAGATAGCATAATCATGCTGAGCCACAACACAAGATCACATAGGTGAGATGAGAGGAGCAAGCGGAGAAGGTCTTCTTTCTGCCTCTGGTAGAGCTGATGCTCAGGACAGTGGAGATAATTAAATTATAAGAGGATAAAATTGGGATAAAGTTTCCAAATGCACGTATGACAGAAGACCAGAACATGACAGTGATGTTGGAGACATTAGAGCAGGAGGGAAGGAAGATAAAAGGGAGCTCACATATGTAGTGATAGATGGTTCTCTACTGACAGAAGTCCAAATTCATAGCTGAAACTGTGTTGCTGACTGTGTTCAGGAAGGCAAAGCCCTAAGAATCCCACACAAAACCCTTACAGAGCTGGTTAATCATCATCTGGCTGTAGAGCAGAGGGTGGCAAATGGCTGCATAACAGTCATAGGCCATGACAGCCAGCAGGCTGTCCTCAGTGACTCCAGCGACAAACACGAAGAAGGCCTGGGCCAGGCAACCCTCTACAAAGATTACTTTTGTATTAGACATGAAGTTTTCCACCATCCTGTTGAATACCAAAGATCCAGGAAAGAGAGGTAGCCCAGGAAGAGATACATGGGTGAATGAAGGTGAACATCAGCCATCCTCACCATCCGCATCATTAAGTTTCCTGTCAGGTCAGGAGGGAAAATCATAAGAAAGAGTACAAAGAGTACAGCTGGGTGCCAGCAGACAGCCCAGGGAGGATAAACTCAGTGATAGCACTTTTTTATACCTATATAGTGGACCTTCCCTTAGAATGCAGAAAAGAAAAATAATAAAATTTCCACTTCTATCTCAACTTAATGCCTTACTTTTCTCTTTCAAATGTTTCATTTTCTGACAACCTTGGAATCCAAATTTCATTGATTGCATAATATTATCATAATAACTTTGATATTGTGTCACATCTCTATCATTACAACAAGCCGCTGCCTGTGTTGATCACTTTTCCCTTATGATGTAGGCCACTGACCTTTTGTCATTTTGCTTTATTTTATCTCTTATGTTCTTCTGAAAAGAACTGAGAGCACTAATGATGTGAATGGGCAGTGTAAATGTGATGGATTCGGAGTGGAATTCTCTTCAGTGGAGTGCAAATAGTTGAGTAAGCAAGGAGGAAGGATAGGGATAGAGATAGAGAATTCTTAAAAATATTTTGGTTCTAGTAGTATAAATAGTGATGTAACTGAGGTACGATTCAAAGAAATTTCTTTGAAGGAAAGGAGGGTGATGAACTGTCTGATCAACTGCCTATTGGTTTATTCTTCTTTCTAGCTTCAAAATTCTAAGGGCATATCATTTTTCAAATACATTTAAAGGGCCAAAGTAATAAACTTACAATAAGGAATTGTTGCAAACAAGTAGATCAAAGAAATGCGCTGTAATGACGTTGATGTTTTCCAGGAGGCAGCCTATGCTTTCTCATCATCATTCACAGTTCTATCTTTTGCTCTGATTGTCACAAGATGTCTACGTCTGACTCAGGATAAATATTTAACATCGTTGGCTTTGTTTTCAGGCATATCCTATGCTCACATTTTTAACTGATAAAAGTTGTGAAAGACTGCATCAGATTATAGTTGGTTGGATCCCATGAAAGATAAACATTTCCCCGGGATTCTATAAGAGCAAGATGAGATAGAGAATATGTGATTGTAAGCATTTCAAGATAGAATTTTCCCTATGATTGTTTTACTTTTACTCATGAATAACGGTTTGCCTTCAGTGTCCCCAGGAGTTGCAAATGCCTATTTTGAGGTATGTTCCCCATCTTCTAAAGTTATCAAAAGGCAGCTTTGTAAGAAATAACACCAATAAATCATTGTTTCCAAGTGGAGGGACCACACTGCCTAGGAATCAGGATGGAAGCTGCATTTGTTTATGTGGTTCCAGAGTCAGCTAAAAGTGTCCCTCACATTTTCCAAACCCCAAAGATAGATCCTCAGCTGTAATTATCAGAGATGTTTGACTTATGAACATGTATTTCTAAACTTAGAGGTAAAGTTTAAAAGTTATCCCAGGTCATTATATTTCAAATTAGGTAAAATAACTAATTTATAGACTTCAGTAGAGGTTTTCTTTTTGTTAGAAGTATCCCAGAAAGCAATATAATTCCTTTAAAGTCTTATGTTTTTTCTAATGTATGAAGTTACACTAGCATTAGTAATTCATTTCTTCAGACTACACAGCTAAAACATAAAATATGTAAACAAAATTCTAGGAAGCATAATAAAATAATTTTTGCAAAAGTACAATTATATGTAGTGGGCTTATTGAAAAATATCCAAAGGATTGCTTGAGCAATTCAATCCAGAATAAGCAAAATAGCTACCTGCCTTGTAGAAGACATTCTAAAAGTTTTACAAAGACAAAAATAAATGAGTAATAAAAGTAAAATCCAGAATTTCACTGTTCTTGGTAGCAGTAACAGCTGGGTTATTCTGAGTGATGTTTTGGAGTACTGTCTTCCTGTATGATACTTCTGGAACAGTGACAGCTTTGGAAAGAAGCATAAGGAAGCGAGAGGTAGAACAATGTGAAACAAACTCATTGGAGAGTTTTGTCTTGAAAATGCCTGTCATTTGTTCCTTACCTCATTCTGTATACTACAGGACTCACTGATGGACAGAGATGAGGAATGTTTATGATGGCAGAGCAAAAAATTTTCTGTAGCTCAGAGACATGGAATGTTAGGTTAGAAGATATACCATCAAACAAGGAAGTTAAGTTTTTCCTCCATATTTGTCCCCATCGTATCCTTGATTGCTGTCTTAGTTACTTTTCATTTGTTGCTGAGACAAAACACCCGACCCCCAAAATTAGGGAAGGAAAGGTTTATTTATCTTACAGTTTCTGGAAGTTTCAGTCCATAATCAGCTGGCTCCAAGGCAGGGTAGCATGGAACTGGAGCAACACTTCAAGGCAGCAGCCGAGCAAAAGCAGCCAGAGTAAAAAGGGGCAAGAGCAAGCCTCCTTTTCTCCCCTATTTTGTACACAGGACCCCCCCCTCCCTGCCCAGGATAGGTGTAGCATTTACAAATCTCCTTGCTTTCCTTTGCACAGGATGAGGATATTTACAAAGAACCCTGTCTCCCTGCTGAGTCTCTTAGTTAAACTTCTGACCTTCTCAAATTGACACAATGAACAGGCAACTGCTTGTGCTCTACACCCCAGGATGTAGAGCTGTTGCCTTACTTAATTAAGCTTCTAGACTTCTCAAGTTGACACAATGTATAAACCATAACAATCCACCCCTTGTCAACTTGGCAACCAAACACATTTCTTTAAATCAGTTTCCAGATTCAAAGGCATGCTTATTCTTATTATTTTGCAACTTGAACATTATAACACATCTTAACAATCCTTGAGAACCAGCATTAAGTCTATCAACATTATATTACATTAGAAACAACATTTTGTCTTTGGACTCCCAAAGATTCATGCATATCCCTTTATGCAAAAGGCATTTAGTCCATCTGCAAGAATTGCCAGAGTCCTAACAGTTTCAGCATTGCTGAAAAGTTCAAGTCCCAAGTTTCCAAGATGGAAGCTAAACTCTTAGCTGCAAGTCCCTGTACAAATGAAAACCAAGTTAAACACTTCCAACACGTAAAGACACAAGATAAACATTGCCATTCCAAAAGTTACAAACAGGGGAATATAAAGTATTGGAACCAAAGCAAGACCAAAATCCAGCAGGGCAAACATTAAGTCCTGTAGTTCCATGTGAACCATTTGAGACAATCTGTGGCAAACTGTGATCTCCAAAGGGCTTGTGTGGTTCCACCTCCATGGCACTTCTGGTGGTTTTAGCTCCCACAGCTTCTTTCTTGGGCTGGCTTTGCTCCCTTGTTGCAGGTTTCCTTAGATGATCCACGTTCCTGGCTTTTCCAAACTTCTGAGTTCTCCATTGCACTTTTAGCTTCATACTCACAGCTTTACACATTTCCCTCTCAGGGGCATACTGCTTGGCCTCCCAGGCCTTCTGAAATCGAAGTGGAAGCCTTTTAAATCTCAGAACCCTTGTACCACGTGGATGTTGCCAAGGTCTGCTATCAGCTGGAGCAGTAGCCAGGCTCTCCTCTCTCTTGGCTGTAGGAGTCAAGTGTCTGGATCACTGGGCACTCTGAACCTGATTCTGAGGAACAGATTCTCTATGCTGTCTCCATTCCAGAACCTGGTGCAGCTGCTGCTGCCATCCTGAAATATGATGCTCTGAGGCTTTCTCCTCCAATCAAAGTCTTTCACTTTTGCAGTTTTGAGGCTGCAAAGCATGGGGACCAGCTGACTTTTCCCAGGATGCCCCCAGGCCATCTTTTTTATTCTGTTCCTTCTCAGCAATGGAGATCTCAGCAGTTTCTTTACAAGTCACAGCTTTACTGTAGCTTCCTTTCTGGCCAAACTCACCTTTTAAATTATCCTGCTGGGCTCTTTGCTTTTGATTTTCAACATAAATCTGGCTAAAAGCCCCCAACAATAGCCATGCCACCATTTCAACATTAGCTTGCCTTGAAATTTCTTCTGCCAGATTAATTATCCACTGTCCTCAATCTTAGTCTCAGGCAAGTCTCTGGACACAAGCAAAATGCAGACAAACTTTCTGCCAAGCCGTAACACACATCATGTAGAGTCCAACAACCAATGCAGTCCTTTTTCCTAGCACAAACCTCCCAAGCCTGGTCTTTACTGGCAGGCTTTTTATCAACCTTCTGGTCTCCTGAGCTCTGACTAGAATCTCCCATGCAGAAAAGCCTAAGCTATTCCAGGGCTACTTTTTCAGGTGACATCTCTGAACCTCTTCAAACTCTTCCCACAAACCATTTCCAAAGGCTCTTGAACCACATAGTCAGGTATAGTCACAGCAACAACTCCACTCCTGGTATCAAATTCTGTCTTAGTTACTTTTCATTCATTGCTGAGACAAAACACCCAACCCCCAAAATTAGGGAAGGAAAGGTTTATTTATCTTACAGTTTCTGGAAGTTTCAACCCTTAATCAGCTGGCTCCAAGGCAGGGTGGCATGGAACTGGGACAACACTTCAAGGCAGCAACCAAGCAAAAGCAGCCAGAGTAAAAAGGTGCAAGAGCAAGCCACATTTTCTCCCTTATATTGTACACAGGACAGCACCCTGCCAAGGGTGGGTGTAGTATTCACAAATCTCTTTGTCTTCCTTTGCACAGGATGAGGATATTTACAAAGAACCCTGACTCCCTGCTGAGTCTCTTAGTTAAACTTCTGACTTTCTCAAATTGACACAATGAACAGGTAACTGCTTGTGCTCTACACCCCAGGATGTAAAGCTGTTGCCTTACTTAATTAAGCTTCTAGACTTCTCAAGTTGACACAATGTGTAAACCATAACAATTGCCCTTAGATGTAGCTTTCAGACTTTCCACAGATCCTCAGGAAATGCTCTGTTTTGCTCCACAAATGAAGTGAGAGGAAATGGAGTTGAGGATTGAATTAAAAATCTTATTTTCACTGTGTATTTACAGTGTGAATTTTGAAAATCTTCTCTATTTTCCTTTTGATTTGTCCCAAATTTATAATGGAGGTAACAATTTTGTTTACAAAATTGTAATAATTTAGTTAGATAATTTGTCAAAATGTTTCACTGTAACTAAACACACCAAGTCATGTATTCTAACTTGTTCATCATTCAGTATCTCTACAAAACTAAAGAGAAACACAGGAACAGAAAAATGAAATGCAAGTAAAGTGCAAAGGTAGGTATAATGGGCTGCTCTGTGAGCAAACAAAGTATGTTACCTTGCAGATAGAGAGAGCCGCAAGGCTTTCTACCTTGATGGATGAACAAATTTGATGTTGAAAAACTTCACAGCTATGAAAATCTGGGTACAGACAATCCCTTTTCATATCTGTAGGTATTTGTGGAAAAAAAGGAACATATTAACTCAAGCTCAAAATCCTCACAACTATTTCTGTACTCAGACTTACCATGCCCCAGAAAAGAGCCATTATAGATCAAGGAATTCCAAATCTCACCAGTTAATTATTTGAGCAATTTGTCTTAGGCCCTGTCACACACTCACTTGTTTTCCTGTATTGCTTCCATAGCATTCTAAGTATCTGAACTTATTGCCAAAACAGTGTTCTCAGGTCTAGTTAGAGGTACCAGTATGTTTAAGTAGGTACTGAATAGGCAGCTGAGCTAGATCTCAGAAGACAACTGGGTTTGTGCTTTGTGTTCCTTATAGGTGCAGCCTGTGACCAAGCTTTCAGCTCACTAAATTTTTAATTTAAATTTTATTCTATTTTTAATTGACATCTAATATGTGTGGTATGTTTTGATACATGTGTATACTATATAATGATGAAATTAGGACAGCTAGCATATTCACCACCTTAAACATTCATCATTTGTGGTGAGAACAAACCATCTAGTCTAGTTGTTTTGAGATGTGCAATTTATTTTTGTCACAGCTAAAACTTCTGTGTAACAGAACACCAGAATTTATTCCTAAAAACTGTAATTTTGTATCTGCTGACTACCTTCTACCCATCCTTCCCTTTCTTCTGCACTCCACAGTTTCTGGTAAGCAGTATCCTATTTTACTTCTATGAGATTAAAATTTTTATATTCCACACATGAAGAAGATCATGCAATATTTATCCTTCAGTATCTTCCCTATTTCATTTAATATAATGACCTCCAAGTTCATCAAACCAGGTCCTACCAAATGGCAGGGTTTATCATTTTCTATGGCTTGGTTATATATATATATATATATATATATATATATTTCCATAGTGTCTGTTACTAATTAAATTCCCACTGATAGTGTGTAAGTATTTCCTTTTCCCAACATCCTCACCAAAACTTTGGAGTTTTATGGAGAGGATGGTCTTTTTTTATAACAGCTATTCTAACTATAAGGAAATCTTATCATATTGTAGTTTTGATTTGTATTCTCCTGGTGGCTAGTGATGTTGCATATTTTTTCATATTCTATTATTCATTTGTATGTCTTCATTTAGAAATTCCTATTCCAGTCTTTAGTCCATTCAGTCAGATTATTTGAGACTTTGCTATTGACTTGTTTGAGCTCCTTATATCTCTTGTATATAAATTCCTTGTTAGATGCAGGTTGCAAGTATTTTCTCCCATTTCATATGTTGTCTCTGTGTTCATTAGGTCCTTTGCTGCACAAGAAACTTTTTACTCATGCAATTCACTTATCTGTTTTTGCCCCTGCTAGCTGTACTTTTGAAATCATATTAAGAAAATCTTTGCCCAGACAAATGTTACAAGCCATTTTACCTACATTTTATTCAGAAAACTTCAAAGTTTTTGATCTTACACTTAAGAGTTTAGTTCATTTTGGGATGACTTTTATATATAGTGAGATATATGGACCCTAATATCATTCTTTTACATGTGGATATCCAGGTTACCCAGCACTTTACTTTATTGAACAATCTATTCTTTCCCCAACATACATTCTTGATGCCCTTGTTAAAAACCAGTTAGATACAAATTCATGGACTTGGGGGTGTCTTTATGCTGTTTCATTGGTCTGTGTTTCTGATTTATGCCAGTATATTTGATGTTTTGCTTGTTTGTTTGATTCTATTCTGTTTATTTCTCCTCTAATATTATCTCTTTCCTTCTTCTATTTTGGGGATCTGTTTGTTTTTATTCTTCTTGTTTGTAGACTATTTATTTGCAGGCTTTATTTCCTTCCAATAGCACTCTCCTGATCCAACCACCCTCCAACTGCCCCACTTCTGAGTACCTGAGAGTTTGAGGGGACAGTTCAGATCAAAACCTCAATAGGCATCCACTGCGGGTCTTGAAACTTATCTCCTGTGGCTAAATGGAGTCAAGTATTTTCAAATCTTTTCTGTATTCTTACTCCATCACGGCTTTGAAAAAAAATATTGGAGAAATATTTTGAAATTTTCAAGCTCTTGACATAGTACTTTTAGGCAATTTCTTTCACATTGCTTTAAGCTTAATAGAGTCAATAGGTGAGTACATAATCATTGGTTTACAGTTTACTCTAAAATTCTAAATATTTTGCTTACAGCTTTACCTGAACAAAGACTTCTGACATGTAGTTGGTATAGGCTGAACCAAGTACTAGATTAGTGCTTTATATTCTTAGGAGTTACTGCTTGATGCAGAGTTCTAGACTCATTTACTAAGAGTCCTAAACTATTAAAAAGCCAAAAGGAGTTTCCTTATGTATAACCTTTGCAGCCTGTGGATTAAAGCAATCAATTTGAACTCCTAGTTCAGCTTTCTGGGAACTCAGAAGAGGGAAGTAGGAAAAGGGAATTTGGAAATCATGAAGGAAGTTAGAATTCTTTAGGAACAAACAACTATACAGATCCCTAGTAAATTTACTTGAGATTGAAATAGATGCCTTCAGTTCACTTCCAGATCATCTGACTTTAATATTAGTCAAGTGAAAACAATTTTAATTAATATTTTACTCTACAAGAAATATATAACCATGATAAAATGTACAAGCAGAACATAAATTGTAATAGGTTCCTGCAAGTTTTCCTATTCTTATAGATCAGGCAGTGTGTGTGTGTGTGTGTGTGTGTGTGTGTGTTGGCTGTAGGTTCTAGTTGTTAAAGATTCCTGGTAATTGGAGAAATAAGCATCGGACTCAGTATGTTACTGACCCTGTTTTTAGATGAAATACAAGAAAAGCAATGACATTTTAGGTTGTCAAGCAATTTTATATCAAAATCCAATAGCAAGTAATTGTCAAAGGGCTTTCAAAAATTATTTTCCTATGTAGTTACTTGGATAATTGTCCACACGTCACATTCAATACCTATAGAAGGAATCAGCCCTTCCTGGGGTTGGAAGATAGTTCAAGATTTTACATGTGCACATCTGCATAAGGTTATGAATTGTGACGTTATCTGTAACAAAAAGATTGAAAACAACCCAAATCTCCATCAGTAGGCGACATACCCACATAGTGGAATGTCTTCAGCTCTAAAAGGAATGGAAAGATCTCCATGTACTATTTTTGAGGGAAAACCAGGATACAGTTTCAAACAAAGAAAGCAAAATGCAGAGTAGTTTCTGAGGGGCAAACACATACACACACACACACACACACCCCTATGCACATACACATGGTATGTGCTCTGGTTTGAGTATGTGTTCTAGTTTAAGTGTGTGTTCTAGAGTTTCATGTGCTGTAGGCATTATCCTCAGTGTGGCAGTATGCAGATACAAGAAGTTTTATGTGTGGTTTAGAGTGGGAAGTGGTCAGTCATTGGGGAATAATGTCCTAAAAAGAAATTGAAGTAGTTCTTGTAGGATTCTGTTAGTTCCCAAGGGAGTGGGTGGTTATAAGATGGAGGGCCTGACCCGTCCCTACTCTCTGGCTTCCTGTATCACCATGTATTCACTGTTGCATACGCTCTCAACATTGTGATAAAATCTGCAACAGGGCTTCACTCAGGCCAAACAGAAGCTAGCGTCATGCTCTTGGACCTCTGGAGCTCCGAGCTATGTTTGTAAAATTTCACCAATTACTCAGATTCGGGTGTTTTGGTATAGCAACAGAAAAAAGGAATAGTATGTGTGTGAGAGATTGTTCAGTTTTCCAAAAAAGAAATATTAGCAACAAGTATTAACAAAATTAGTAAAAATAACTGGCTATAGGGAAGGCAGGAAACAAACAATGAGGAGAAAGTAATGATGAAAATAATATTGTTTTGAACAACCAAATGCCTGTCAACTGAGGAATGGATAAAAAAGATGAGTTTTTTTTATAGATGATGAAGTATTACTCAGCCAAAAAAGATAAACTTGTGACGTTTATAGGTAAATGGATGCAACTAGAGACCATGTTTTTGCAATCTCAAATTTGCTTTTTTTTTTTTTTTTTTTTTGAGACAAGGTCATCCTCTGCGGTTCGGGCTGGCCTTGAGCTCACTTTGCAGCCAGGCTGGTCTCAAACTTGCAACAATCTTCCTGCCTTGGCCTCCCAAGTGTTAAATTTGATTTTGAAGTATGAACCTGTCATATTTTTTCTGCTTTAAAAAAACACTGGAGGTAAAAACAAAGTAGTAATGATTGCCTATGGCAGTGATGGTGAGACTTTTAGTGACTGAGTGCCCAAACTGCAACCCTAATCCCACTTATTTATCACAAAGTGCCAACACTGCAATGAAGCTTGAATGCTAAGGTTTTAGGTTAGAAATAAAACAACTGTTATCCCATGCTTAGCTGCTGTGGTGACTTAATTTACATGCCAACAGAGAGGGCTCTGTTTGCTGGCTGTAGGACCCATGCCATAGCTTTGCCACTGCTGACCTGTGGTATCCAACATTTGGTTTCCAAATATTGCCATCAGTTCCAGGATTCTTTAAAAAAAATAGCTGGTTGCCATCTTATATCATAAAATGTGCATAAATTTGAGATATTTTTATGCCAGAAAAAAGGTCAACTAAAGCCAACTATGATTATCTGAAACAAAGAAATCAGCCCATAGGCCAAAAGTGGATTTTTATTAAAATTTTTCTTTGAAATAATGACTAACTAAAATGGGACTTCTAGTCCTATTTTTAAAAATAATTTCCACACTGATTTCTGCAGTGGTCGCACCAGTCTACACTCCCACCAACAATGGACAAAGTTCCTTTTCCCCCAAGCCCCTCCAACATTTGTTATTGGTCGATTTGTTGATGATAGTCATTTTTTTTTTTTGGTCAAAATCATCAAGCATGATTTTTATTCTGTGGCATTAAAATACTCTTAAATTATAGAATGAAATATTGGGAGAGTGCTGTGAGGTAATGTTATATGTAAAACAGATACACAATTCTTTTACTGTATATACGATAGTTTTATACAAAATCTTTACTCACTGTGCTGCTTGAAGTGGAGAGCTCCTGGTCTGTGCTTACATTTTCAAGTCAGCACCATCATTGTGCTTAGTTTGATCTGTCAAATGGTCAGTATATTTAGGGAAAGAGTCATCCTGGCACTTGGACAATAAGAATGTTCTCTTGTGAACCAAAAAAATATTCAAAGTTTTACTTGCAGTATACTTTTATATACCTGTGAAAGTGCACGTGCAGACAGGGAAGGTGTAACATGACTTCAATAGCACAAGAGGATAAGGGACCAAAGGAACTTACGCATCAAATAATTTCTTCTGCATGAAACTATTTTATGTAAAAGCAAGAATATATACATCTGTGTATGTGTTGTATTCTTTAAGGAAAAAAATAATAAGACTTAAAATCCTTTTAGTTGAAATTCAGTCATAAATTGTAATCTTAAGCCATAAATTGTGCTTTTCTAGTTTAAATGATGTGACCATCTTTGTTCTGTTTCAAGGCATGTATGCCTTTGAGTGACATATTCTCCAGTAACTTCTTTGCTAGAAATAAACTAACTAGACTGTATGAGACTGAGCGACTACTGTATATTTACTGGAACCGGCTTAAGCCTGCACTACCTGCATTTGCTAGAAAAGCCCTCCGGATTTTTTTTCAAAGTGTTTTCATGCATTTCTCATTAACAAGTCATTGCTACAGTTCTACTTTGTCTCAGAGGGGAGGGCTGTCCTATTGTCATAATCAGGAGGCAGGGCCCATGCTGCATTCCTGCCTCCTATCTGCAACTTAGAAAGAGGAGCTCAGGTGGAAGTGACACTGGACTTTCAACAGTGTCACACACTGAAGCAGATTGGGTAAGAAAGGACACTTAGCTTTTTGTCTTCCCCCCTGCAGTACTGGAGTTCGAACCGAGAGTGTGCTATGGTAAACCTCCAGCCCTTTTTATTTTGAGACAGGGTATAGTTAAATTGCCCAGGCTGGCCTCCAATTTATGATCCTCCTGCCTCAGCCTCCCAAGCTGCTGGGATTACAGACATGCACCACTATCCCTGACTAAGGTGTACTTGTTTTTAATCAGAAAAACATCCCTTATTTGCCAACTGTTAGAAGCAAGAGAAGAACAGAGGGAGTACATGGGCAAGGTAGGTCTGGGAGCTGAAGACAAATGTGGGTTTGCTATATAAGACAAAGGGGGAAACTACACTGAATGAAGAATGAGTCCTCCTCTGTTGATGGCTGAGTGTGAAGTAGGCTTCACATGTTCTGGTTCTTCTTTAGTGTACTCACTGATGGCTTAAATCAGGGACAGTAAGAACCTCAATTCTCATGAAGTATCTGTGGTATCATTAGTGCGTTTCTCCATGACTTCTTCATAATGTTTTTGTGTCAATAAACCTTCTATTATGTTTTTACTTTCCTCCAATTTGGGTAACACAACTGTGATGTGGCCCTCAGTGGATGGCTTTTCTTAAAGAATAGATGGCTCATGGAGAATGTTTTCATTTACTTCCATCCACCTTCCTCTAACACAGCTAGATATGGTATATTCTTCTCCGTCTGAACAGTAAATCTTACACAAAGGTGCAAGTTCTGTTAGAAACCGTGCCCCCCCACTTAAATTTCCCAGAAACCTTGTTCTGAAGTGTGCTACAGTTGATGTTGATCTGATAAGAAATGTTTTTAATTGTTTTTCCACTTTTAAGAACTAGATGAGATTCTGCTAATGTGATGACATGTATTAGGTTAGAGTGTTGTAGTACACAGTGGTCTTCGCAAGGTTTTCCTCTGACATCAGCTTTGTACCAGCAAGTGAAGTAGTGATCCACTAATTAAGGCATCACAGGGCTGGAGCACTTCCTGATAGCCATTCTTTATGGAGTGAGATGGAATCTCAGCATTGTTTTAATTTGCATCTCTCAAATGATCCGTAAAAATATTATATTGTCTTGCTGGCATGAGAAACTGAAAGTGTAAATAAGAACCAAATTGCACGAGAGATATGGTAAAATGGGAAGAAATTGTTCAAAAGGAAAGGGAAACTGGGGGAGGGGAGGAAGGGAAAATAAAAAATCAGAAAAAAAGGATAAAATGGAAATAAACCTTTGTAAATAAGGAGGGAAAGAGTGGTTGAAGGGGAGGGAGGGGGATGAGAGGGAAGAAAAGACAACTCAAGGTACAACATGTATAGGTTCAAATTCTCTATGATGAATGTAATCATTATATATACCTAAATCGTACCAACAAACTTAATTAAATTTAAAAAATAATGACAGCTTGATTAGAATACATTGAATATATAAAAATATATGACTTACTAACTGTTCAATCATTCACTCAACTGATAAAAATACAGATATGAAAACTTACTGAATGTCAGTAGAGTACACTGAAAATCACTAAAGGGAAAGAATAGTGGTTGTCAAGCTCCTAGTATGGTAATCAAGAAAGTAGATATACATACTTTTATAGTGTTTACTTTTATTCTTATGAATTCCACCTAACAAATGCAGAAAGAATTAGAAAATTGCTATTTTGTAACTTATAATTGATACAGGAAGAATATAACTCCTGACATGTTGAATGCTAAATGTGCAAAGTTTAAGGTCTCACAACATCATAGAATGAAATTGTAAACCAAAGGAGGAAGTTAGGAGAGTTTTATTGGAAATAAGGAGAAGAAGAATAGTTCCTGGATTTCCAGGGTGTATTATGAGTGCCTGGCTCTGAAGGCCTCTCTAAGCTATAATCATTTATAGGTATACAGAGGGAAGAATTGCTGAACTGTTTAGTGGCCAGTTGTCACTGTTGCAGGAAAATTCCCAAGACAAACTGAATGGAAGACTCTTTGCACCAAGAAGACAGCATTGCTGCTGAACTTTCATGCCAGCAGACTGTTGCAGGATAGCTCCCAAAGGCAACAGCTCTGAGTTTACAGAGAACTTATATAGAATTTAGAAGTGGGAGGTACAAAGCAAGTGACAAAATATTACATAACTCGTTACATGCATTGAGTCATATATTGACAGGCAGGCTAATCTTTGACAGATTTGTTAAAAGAAAGGAATTGTTTGTCATAATATAGAAATATTCTGGGAACAAAGGGAGTAGGCCCTTACAGGGTGAGCATAGTTAAAATATTCCAGGAACAAGAGGAGGGGGCCCTTACAGGGTGAGCATAGTTAAAGGTGTCCTTGACTAGCCCAGGGCCCCTTAAGGTATAGACAATTACTCTGACTCAGTGCTTATCAGAGGTATGCAGCTGGGCTTTAGGCACTGTCAAGGTGAATTGAATTCAGCAGCAGCAACTTGGTCAGAGACTTTTAATTGCTCTGTATGAAATATGTATATGCTTGCTATTTTACAAATGTGTTCTTACATTATGATTGTGCCTCAACATCACAAATGGATCTGTGAAAAAAAAAAAAAAAAAAAAGACCATTTGAAATTCTGGCTTTGTTTTGCATGTGTGATATTTAAAGGATCTTAGGACCTCAGGAAAAAAAAAAAAACTAGTTCATTTTGCATTATAATTTCCTAGAACACAGAACTTACTAGCTGGTGGCTGCATCTCCCTTTAGCAGGGAGAGGGTTGTATTCTATGCTCCTGAAGAGGTTCATTCTGATCCGAAGTCCTAGTTCGCTGTCTATTCTTATTTAAATTCTTATTAGTATGGTGGATTGCCCACTTCTATCTAAGACATCCATTAGCTAGCTGCCTCACTTATAAGCTAAATAAACTATTTTCTACATAATGAAAGATCTGCCTCAGGCAAGGGATACAGTGGGTGGTAAGTATCTGGAAGTAAAAAGAGAAAACTATAATGAAAGATTAAGTTTGTCATTCCTTGAACCCCTTGATCAATCTTGTCATCAAAAAATTAGGCAACCAGACATCATGTTTCTCTTGATGCAATGTAACATAAAGTAGATAACTTCACTTAGCAAATGACTCTTGTCCTTTCCTGTGACAAAATTTGGGATAGAGTGACAAGTTAAATAATATAGGAAGGAAACAAATCAGCTAATTTGGGAAATAAATATTCCAAAGGAAAGCTCTGAATTTCTTCAACAAATCATTGGCAGTCACAAATTCCAGATCTGTTCAGAAATTGTGAAGATTCCTAGCTTGGACAGTGCAGTGAACTTGATGTCCTGGCAGCCCAGTTACTCTGATTGAGCAGGGCCTCCAAATCTGTCATTCTCTGGCATCTGTCTATCACTCAGGAGTGTTGCTCATCTGTTATGTTCTATATCTCACCTGAGATGAGCATGTGAGAAAATGTCCTCTGAACAGTTGCATAGCTTTCGTTGACTGGTGCTTCATTCAATACTTAAAGTTTTCTATAGGAATTGGTCAAACTGGTTTTTTGCAGACAAGTTTCCAGTCTGTTTCCTACACAGATAGGTAATCAAGGCTCTACCTTGAATTGACTTGATTTTTAAGTGTAAAGACCTTCTTATTTTAATTCTACTCACTCTCTGTTCTTTCTCTCCCTTCATAACTCCTATTAGTAGTGCTATATTTAAGATCTCTGGATTATTGGTCTTGAGTGAGACGGAAACACTCAAAACTTCTTTTTGACAGTGGGATCTGGTACTTTGTATGGAAGAGACTTAGTCTTACCTCCTATTTGAGCTGTTGCATCAAAGTGAGTTCTTCCAACTATAATGGTTTCAAATACAGAAAAAATTAACATTCTGCTCTGGCAAAACTCTTAAATTTATAAAACTCGGTTAACATAGATTGCTAACTATTGGAAAAAATAACTTGGCAAAACCAAATTTCCTTCCATTTCTGTTTGTTGGCAGGAGAATTCTGACCACACTTTATTTTCAATAGAACTTTGCTGAAATTGGCAGAAAGCAGTCAATACCCACCAATATCCTGGATTTCTACCTTTTCATCTAATGTTATGTCATCAATTAGATGTGGTATACTTATCAAGGTACCAAAAATAAAATTTTGATCAAACAAATTATTACAGTTTACTGGAGCCATAAACTTTTTAGTCAACAGTCTTTAAATTCTTGCTGCCTGTTGCTTGACTGCTTGCACCAAACCTATGAATAACACATACCTGTATTATAGGTCTTGTTAAATTAAGTGCTCCCCTTCTGGAATCAAATTCCCTTTCTTTTCTTTTCTTTCTTTCTTTCTTTCTTTCTTTCTTTTTTTCTTTCTTTCTTTCTTTCTTTCTTTCTTTCTTTCTTTCTTTCTTTCTTTCTTTTTTCTTTTCCTCTTTTTCTTCTTCCCTTCCTTCCTTTGTTCCCTTTTTATTCTTAGTGCTGTGAATTAAAGGGAGGGCCTTCACACTGAGCTACATCCCTACTTCTTTTTAAATTTTTTTGTATCTTTAAATGAGGGTCTTGATCAATTTCTAAGTTACCCAGACTGGGTTTAACTTCTTCATCCTCCTTCCTCAGGCTCTCAGAATAGTGAAACTACAGACATGCCATTAAGATAGATAGCAGAAATCAAAGCTAAGTAAAAAGTTGACAAGGAAATTGAGATTTTAAAATTGTACTTAATTGCCACTTCAAGACACAAATGTTACTCAAGACATTTTTCCCAGGGCTGGGGATTTAGCTGAGCGGTGTAAGCACCTGCCTGGCAAGAGCAAGGTCATGAGTTCGATCCCCGCTACAAAAAAAAAAAAAAAAAAAAAAGACTTTTCCCTTCCAAGAAATTAACTAAAAAAAAAATTCCTAAAGAACCTAAGGACAATACATCTGTAAATCTGGGCTCTGGACCTGTCATTTTCTTCTGTAAACTGTGCTTCCTCCATCCCCAAGGAAGCAGCAATATTGCATATCTCAACTTCATGCATGTGCATATGGTTTGCATTGTACCCTGACGGACATTAAGAATGCACATCCTAGATCACCCATCTTGAAGACACTCCCTTATATATGCCCAACACCAGCTCACAATTGCCTGATTTTTCTGAGCATCCACACTCTCTTCTTGAGTGTGTACTAAAATATCATTCAAATAAAACTTTCTCTTCCCTCTTACTGACATATCTTGAAAACTCTTTCTCTGTGATAAGTATCAGCAAGCCTGATACAAAATTATGGATTAAGTTTCTTATTTCTGCCTTGGGAACCCTCAGACCCAGTCTGGTGATACCACCACACCTAGCTGAAATTCTGTATTATTTAAGACAAGGCATTTTTACATTTATCTGAGACCAAAATAATACAACCTAAACATAAAAGAATTTTATTTTTTCATGTAACAGTATGGAGGCTACAATCAAGGGCTGACATGATGGTTCTATTGCCCAAAATAACAAAAGTCCAAAGGACATCATCCCATGAGTTCTAACCCTTCTCCGCATGGTTTCAGCCTTGTAAAAATATCAGTATCGCTAATTAACTGGCCTGGCTGCTGTTCATAGAACAGACTGTTCTAGACCAAGAGGTCCTCAGCTCCAGAAGAATAGGATAACTTACAAAAATATGAAGTGGACCAATGGCCACGGACTAAGATAGATGACCTGAACCCAGAATAGTTAATTTCCAGCTTCCACATTCTCTGTCACTCCAGCTTTATATATAAACACCTTACTCTTTAAGAAAGTTTCTATCCTGGCACTTTGGAGCCAGCAGCCCCTCTCAGGTTTTTATCTTAAACAAACCCTGTCTATGCTGTTAGGACAAAAGGGAAAGAAGCAGGGATATGAGCTCAACAGGACAGGTTTATTTCACAACAAACCTGAGAGGGACCGCTTTGGTACTAGAGACCAGACCAGCAAATCTTGTACAGCCAATGAGGTCTTTATAGGGTCATGAGCATAAAGAAAGGAGGACTCTGGAAGGGGAAAAATCACAATGGAACTTTCTAGGGGAGAGTTCAGCACAAAGGAGTTGTGGCCATTCACCTGGAACCAGGCTTGAGGACGTACAACGAGCTGTGTGTTGTTTGTCAAGACCAGGGGTAAAGAATGATTGGGAATTACAGAGTATAGCTGTGCCCACACCATGCTTATGGGGCCTTATTGACCTATGACAATAAGTCTATAGCAGGTGTAAAAGCTTAGCAAGAGAAGGGATTTAAAGTGGTCTCTGCTTAGATCAGGATGGTGGCAGTCAGATTCTTTCACTTGCTGCTAGTTTTTCTCTCTCTGCTTTGTTACAGTAGCTGCTTGAATTTTCATATTGTAAATTCATTCTTCGGATTTAACCACATGGCTATACAGCTGCAGGAAAGATTGGTTAAAAATTATTTCAACATATAGGTACTTGGATAAAAACTATATATTTGATGAAAATAGGGACTCTCTACCCCATATAAAGCATACTATTAATACAAAATATGAAGATAATCAGAAAAGGTCATTAAAAAGGAATAATATATATTATAAATATTAATATATATTATAAATATTAAAAATTAAGAATGAACTATTAGCTAGCTTTGTTAGTCAGCCTTTCATCATTATGACAAAATACTCAAGAAAAAAACCTTAAAGGAGGAAAGATTTACTTTAACTTAGTTTTGGAGGTCTCAGTCTGGGGTCTGCTGGCACCATTGTCCTGGCCTGTGGTGAGGCAGCACATTACAACCAATGACAGCTGGGCAGCAAATAGAAAGAACTCAGGAAGGAGCCAGGCACAAAGTATACTTTTCCAGAAAACACTCCAATTCTAATGAGGCTCCTCTTCCTAATTATCAAATTATTTATCCATAAATGAGTGTACTAGTAAGTTAGAGCCCACATGATCCAGGCAACTTCCTGAAAGCTTCACTTGTGAACACTGCTGCACTGGAGGCCAGGTCTTCACATCTGAGCTTTGCAGATGGCAATTCAGAACAAAATCATAATGCTAGAGAAACAGTAATGAATCAAAAGATAATTCTGTGTGATAATACAAGGATTAAAGACAAAATGTAAGGATGGCTTCTTATCGGGACACCTATCATGACAAAACATCTTTACTATTTCCACCAGCTTGACTTCTGTTTAAGCGAGATTTTCACTTAACTTTCCTGTTCTTATGTATTTACTCTAGGAGCTTGTAAACTTGTATGTAAATCCTTTCTCTGCCCCTTTGAAATGCAAAATGTTCACATGACTCTTGCCAGTTACACAACCCAGAAATGTCTTTCTCAGAGACGTGGGAACCATCTCATTTCATTACAGTCATCAAGAAAGATAGCACCTGCAGTACTAGTTTCTGTGAGAGGGAAGAAGTCTATCTTTGAGGGTCATTGCTCTTAAATTATAAAATGACCTTCTTCCAAAGCCAATTAGCAAACATAGAGGGGCTTGGAGCTTCTCTTCATCCCAGTTCTTAAAACCTTATCTTTTGTTTTGGTGAATTTAACTTCAACTCAGTTCTGGCCTTTTCCCTTGTTCAAAATGCTTAAATACAGTCTTCTTTGACTGCTTAATTTTATCCAGTGCAATTTTTACTCTGACATTATTAACAAGTCGAAAAAGTAAAAGTATACAATAATGGTCATAGATACTCAAAAATATTTTTTTTGGTCCAGGAATTGAACTCAGGACTTTGTGTTTGCCAAACAGGAACCTGTGCTGCTGAGTGATACCCCTGGCCACACATTGAAAATTTTTTGTAAAATTTAGCATCCATTCCTAATAAATAGAGGTAAAAATAAAGTAACATTAGATATAAAGTTTAGATATCAGAATACAACAAACATTAGATATCAACAATTACAGGAAACATTATTTCAAATGTGAAACACTAAAGCGATGTCAGTTAAATTCAATAAATAAATAAGCCGGGGATACCCATTAATAGCATTGTTAGATATTGTTTTAGAAGTTTTCACAAATAAAAAATAATATGACCATATGGACATTCATATGATTTTTTTTCTTGGATGTATTTTTTTTTCGTGCCTGAGAAACAGTATTATAGTAGAAGAAACACAACAACTAACATGAGATTTTACCATTGATATAGGGGACTAAAACTCCCAATCTACTAGATGTCCCAGTACAAGTTCATGTTCTCTAAAACTGAAGAATGAATTTTAGGAACAATGGAGGTTAAGAGCAGAATGTATTTATTGAGAGAAAGAAAGCTGCTGTCTGGGAGAGAGACAGACCGGATCCCGAGTGGGTTGCCAAAGACTCTGTCTTTTCTAGGGATTTTTGTAGAGTGAAACCATGAGGTGAGATGGGTCCAAGATGGGGAAAACATGGGAACTTGCAAGGTGGGCATAAGGTTGGACAGAACTGTTGTCAGCCAATAAGATTAATTGCTCAGGTAAAATTAATTAAATCAGGAAAAATAGGCATGCTTAAAGTACAGTGACTCTTCCTGTAGGGGGTTTGTATGGTGACTCCTGGCTTCCTCAAGGTGATCCATACCTATTTAGAATATTGGTCCTTGATGTTTATACTTAGAGTGTGTTACATTTGTTTTGCCTTTAGTCTTGAGCTCTGGCCCACAGTGGGAGGTGTCTGTCTCCTCCAAGGTCACAAGACATCTGGTCCTCTGTGCAGCCTAGCCTGTCTGACTGCCTATAATATTTTCATCTAACTCAGATGCTTATAACACTATCATAGCTGATTCTAACTATGTGGGTTTAGCCACAATCACAGAAAGAAAATAATTTTGTTACGGGAATGATATAGAACTTCCAAATGATATAGGGGAAAAATTATAACTCCCAACCTGCTAAATGTCCCACACAACAAGTTCCAAAACTGAAGAATGAATTCTGAGAAACAATGCAAGTTAAGAGTAGGAAATTTTATTGAGGAAAGACAGATCCTGCCTGAGAGAGAGGAGGGGACCTGGAAAGTGGATTGCTTACAAGCATGCTTCTCAAAGAAAGTTTTACAGGGTAAAATCATGAAACGATGATAAAATAATGAGATTACAAATATAGTAATATTGATCCAATGAAGAAGTAAGTCATGTAGCAAGTATACATGGAAAGAACAGGGACCTTCTTGGAAGGGGTGGGTCAAGAAGGTCTTGGTCCCTCACCCAAGGGACTGATCCTACTTAAAATACTTATTATTGTTTACCTTCAGGGAAGTATGTAGGTGTAGTCACTCCATCTTTTTCTTGAGGCCTGACCTTCAGTGAATGTGCCTCCACCCACAGTTGCAACAAATTCTTATCTTCTGCACTGACTTCTTTGATGGCCTACCCCTGTCTGACTGCCTATAATATTTCTACCTATCTTATCTGTCTATTATATTCCCCTCTCTGAAGAGGTATCAATAGCTGTCATGAGGAGGGGAGAGGCAATGACTGTTCTGGCTACTTCTGGCTGAAGGAGGATCATAGTTGTGAACCTCTGTCACAGATACTCCACGGAGGATCTATCTAAAGGCCCTTGCTAAACACCAGGTGTTCTTATCTTGGGTAGGCATATAGCTTTAAATATGCAGGAGACAAGGCCAAAGAAACAGCTAAGTATACACTGGCCAAATAATAAGATCAACAAGATTATTAAAAATATAACCAACAAAAGTTTACACCAGGAAGAACTAGTAATAACCTCTCACAAAAATGTCAGGGACAAGTTCCAGGAAATTTTAGAATCGGACATGGCATCAATCTGTCATTTAATATCTTTTTTTTTTTTTTTTTTGCTGCACCAGGGATTGAACTCACAGCCTCATGTCTGCCAGACAGGCACTTAAGCCAGTGAGCCAAACTCCCAGCCCTAGTTTTCTGAGGCAGGGTCGCACTTTGTAGCCCAAGCCAGCCTCGAACTCACGATGCTCTCCCTACCTCAGCCTCCCGAATGCTGGGATTAAAGGCATGTGCCACCACGCCCAGCTTGTCATTTAATATCTTAAACAGTCATTGAGAACAGTAGGATCAAGAATGTACATACAACATTCAGCTTTTACAGCTGCACAAGTACCCCCTAGTGTTGCATTAAAATGTCTAATGTCATCCAGTTTTGGAGGATGGCTTCCATCATTAATTTTACTTCTTCATTTAGAAGAGAGAGACCAGCCAAGGTGTCATTTAAGGCCTATTGAGTGTAGTTATCCAAGGCCTCAATGTGTATATAACATCCTCTAATCCTATGGAAAGGACAAAGATAGAAGCCAAATTATTGTACCAGTGAAACACACTTCCAGAACCTCGCTGTTTTAGACAGGGTAAGTTTGCAGGTTTGTCGATATTTTTGACATGCCTGCCTTGTAATAACAAGAATCCCAGTGTGCATCTCCTATCCATCCAGGGTGTACCCTGGGCCACAAATTGGTTCCACAGGACCAATGAGTGCCACTGGGGCTTCCCATCTAATTCCAGGGTGATTAAACCAGTCTGTTACAAACTAGTCTTTTGATCTGTAGAGTTATGTCCGCATACACTGCTTGGGGGTAACATTTCAAGTATTTAGTAGAATTAGGCCAATGTGAGTAAGAGTGATTTATTTGCTCCCAACACAAGGGGGCCTTCCTACTGACTCCCTTATCCTATAGTTGGAGTTAACTACACATAATCATCCCATATCTAAAAGTAGCCATCTTTATATCTATGATTTTTGATTCTTATAATAGGATCCTTACTTAGTAGGGGTTCTACTAGAGTCTGTAGAGAGGCTTCAGTGACATTCTTAAAAAAAACTTGATTACGTCCAGGATCATTAAGGGTGGAGTTTATAGGCCACTCAGTTACCTTGTAATGGTGGGTTAAATTATGAACCACTGGACATTTTTGTCTCTCATCAGTGTAGTCTTGTAGCTTATTCTAATCACCTCCTTGAAGTGAGGATAACCACCAAGGAAGTTGTGATATAAACATTGACCTTTTGTCCTTCACTGAGTTGGAAAGCCCTTATCAGAGTTATGAGTTCTGATAGCTGGGCATTAGTCCCAGGGGCAAGTGAGGAACATTTAATGTCTGATGTAGAGTCACTATTCTATACCTTGCCTTTCTTGTCCCATTTCCAGTAAGGAACATTACAGAAAAGGGTCAAATCAGGGTCAGTAAAAGGGTGCCTCGTAAGTCTTTTCTAGCTATATACATATGGAGAATTACCTGCTGGTAGTCATGTCTTTCAGGTTCAGCCTCCTCTTTTTCTGGTAGAAAGGTGGTAGAGTTGAAGGAGGCACATGTCTTTATTTGAATGGCTTGTCCTTCTAGAAGTAGAGCCTGGTATTTAAGAAGCCAGCTGTCTAATAGCCATAGACTCCCTTTGAAAGAAAAAAGCCCTGCCACATTCTGAGGTATACTTAGAATGAGACCTTTGCCTGAAGTCAGCTTGGTACCTCTGGTACCAGCAGAGCTATGGAGCCACAGCTGTAAGACACACAGGCCATCCCTTTGCTACAATGTCTAATTAATGACTCAGATATGTTAAAGGCTATTCAGCATAAGGATAAGCACTCCCAAAATCATGCCCTGCCTTTCATCAACATACAGATTGAAACAGTGTTCTGCTGGTGGGCTCAATGCTGGAGCATCCTGAGTGCTTGTTTATGCTTTTGGAATGCAATTTGGGAATCAGGTTTCCAGGTTAAAATATGGGTATCTGTCTTTTGGACTGCCTTTATAAATTGACAGAGGAGTCAGGCAATCTCACTATATGTTGCTATCTAATGGTGACAAAAGCCTGTAATTTCTAGGAATCCCCTTAGCTGTTTAGGGTCTTAGGCTACAGAAAGGAAAGTATTGGTTTAATTCTTTTTATCTCAAGCCTTAGGGTTCGTTTAGAGATAATAAGGCCCAAATTTTTTTTTTGTTTTTTTTTTGTTTTTTTGCGGCACCGGGGATTGAACTCACAGCCTTGCGCCTGCCAGGGCAGGTGCTTAAGCCACTGAGCCAAACTCCCGGCCCTGGTTTTCTGAGGCAGGGTCGCACTATGTAGCTCAGGCCGGCCTTGCGCTCGCATTGTAGCCCAAGCCGGCCTCGAACTCACAACGCTCCGCCTACCTCAGCCTCCCGAGTGCTGGGATTAAAGGCGTGCGCCACCACACCCGGCTAGCCCAAATATTTTACCTGCAAAGTTGTACCATAGATCTAGAGGCCTCATAACATATGTCTGCTAAAAAGTTCAGCAGGGCATAGATACCTTGGCTAGAAAGCCCTTCTGAGGGGACACATAACAGTATTTCACCTACATATTGTAGGACTATGATTTGGGGAAATTCAAAACATGCCCAGTTGTGATAAAACATTTGCCCAAAAAGATGAGTGCTGTCTCTGGACTATTGAGGAAGCACAATCCAAGTCAGTTCAAAGGCCTGGTCATGAGGATTTTCAAAGGCAAAAAGAAACACAGAATCTGTGTATAAAGGAATAAAAAAAAGGCTTCTTTGAAATCTAAAACTGAAAACCAATAAGCATCTTCTGGAATCTGAGAAAGGAGGCTGTACAGGTTAGGTGCCACCAGGTACATTGGTACTACTGGATCTGTTTGAGGTCACTGAAGGCAAAGGACACAAGGACATGGGTAGAGTCAAATTATCCACTCACCTCCTATAAGGCATAATGTCCTTGAGGATCTTGAACAAAACCACATAGGAATGGATATAGTCCAGTAGAGACTTCAATTAAGATTGGGTTAGAAGCCTCACTCTTAGAGTCTGGAAGGCAAGTGAGGGTAACCTCAGACTGAGTAATAGTGGATGAGGCTTTGATTAAGGTTGCCTTGGAAACCTTGTCCTTAGGATCCAAAGGATAAGGGGGGGAACCTCAGGCTCAGTAATAGTTCATGCATCTGACTCTTCCTTAAGGGCCAGAAGTGTATGGTTTTTCTGTGGCTTACAATTACATTTTGAACACAAATAAGGATTATCTCTTAATGCAAAGAAAGTCTAAACATAAGGTAATTCTGACCATTTCCCCCCTCTCTTATAGTACAATTTTTGTTGTGAAATAGTATCATAATCAATACTTTCCTCTGCATTCCATTGTGCCTCTAGGGAGTAGGTAGGCTATTTATGGGTGCACAACAAGAGTAAATGGCTCTTTCTCAATATGTGAGGGTAGAACAATTTCCCTTGCTAAGAATACATTCCAGGGCCAGGGATTTAGCTCAGTGGCACAAGCACCTGCTTGGCAAGTGTGAGGTCATAGGTTCAATTCCAGCACACACAAAAAAAAAAAGAAAAAAAAAAGAAACACTCCAAAAGAGTAAGAGAATTCAACATTGAGTTTTCTCACCTTAAACAAGCGCAAAATGGGGATCCTTTTTAATTCCTATTTGGTTTCTATATCCCCTCCAGGTGTCCTCTGAGGTGACTTGCTCCAAAGTAGATAGCAATCTGGAGAATGACCAGAAGATAGGTTGGGTCAGACTAGCCACCCTTATGGACTCACACCCCTACCTTCTCTGTAAACACATTCCTAACCCAGCATGTGTTTCCAAAAGCACAAGCTGTAATTGATTCCAGCTTTAACAGTCACGCTTAAAGAAGGAAGCATTGCTAGCAAAATTAAACCAATAATTAAGAGACCTGATTGACTGATTTCCAACTCTTTGAAACTTTTTGAATGAGAGGGGGAAATTATAGGCGAAATTGGAAGTGACTGGAGTACTTCTTAGCCTGCAAAATTGTCAGCCTTGAGAGATATACAGAGGCAAGTAATGGCTCAGAAAAAATCCTGCCCCGGGTCCTAGGGCAAAGACGTCCCCAAGACATTTGTGCTGTCTACCTAATCACCTAGGCAGTCTTCCTTAGCAGCAAGACAAGACTAAGTTTTATTCAAAATCCACTCTAAAATTTCTGTGGCTGTATATTTGCAACACACTTATGAAGCTCACAGGTTAAAACCCACACCCGTCATTCAGCAACCACAATTTATACATTAGTGAAAGTATTTCCCTTCCCTACAGACATAGTGAGAATCAAGCCTGGGAGGGGCAGGTAGTTGGGGGTTCTCCCTTAAACTAAATGTGTTTTGGTTCCTTAAATGTTCTGTTTTAGGAAATAGCACCTTCTGGTCTCACCCAGAAATCAATTTCTGGAGTCCCAGGTTCAGTTTCCTGTACTTGTGAGATTTTCCCAGAATACTTAAGAAGGGACATTGATTTTATGTATGTTCTCCTGGATGGGTGAAATTCCAGTGTCTCACCTGATGCAGAAATGGGGTATGTGTTCCTCATCTAAGATAACTTTCCTGTCTTTGGCATTAGCAAATGCTCATTTTCAAGGGGTTTAACTTAGAAGTTCTTAAATTGTTGGATACAAGGGGAAGGTTGAAATAGTTCAGGGTTCCTCCCTCTCTAATCTTTAGCAGAAATATGTTTCCAAAAAGGAAAGTTTAAAGTGACAGGAAAAGGTCAGAAAAGAGATCAGAATAAGAAAATCTTTTTTTCTTATGCACATGGTGTGTTATTGAGATAATTTTCCTGTGAGTCATTACCCTCAATCTGGAAAAGTGAGAGTGGGAAACCTCAAGAGCTAAGATTGCCTCCTCACCAGTGAAAGATCAGATCTGAAAAGAAACTGAGTCAGAATAGGCTCAACATTCCCCTCTAGAGTATAGAGGGGGCATCAGGCTGACTGTCTCAGTTAAACCTGTACCCCAAATTTTAAGAACTACTGCCACCCTATTATGTTTTAATTGGCAGTTGGGGGGTCTCATGATTTATTAATAGCATGTATATTTCCTAAATATAAGCTAGATTTCATTAAAATGCAATTTTGCAATATTTTATGAATTCATATTTTATTAGTATCACAGTCCACTTAGGGAACTCTCTACCATTACTTTTCCCTAGCACAGTTGTCTAAGCTAAGATAGCAAACTACAACAGTTGAAACAAGTCAAACAGGTCAAGCAAGAAGCACCAGTAAATTCAGCAACTAGTAAGTCCAAATGTAGCATATACAAGACCTTGCCTGCAAAACTAAAATGTCCCATCAAAGAAACATCATAATCTTTCCATGTTCTCAATTTAAATTTATCATCATTTAAACAAAAAACAATGTGTGAAAAAAAACAAGACATAAAAATTCAAGGCGTAAACAATTGACAAACAAGGATGACAATTTCTGATTATCTAAAAGAATTACAATTCAGAATTAATGAAATGAAGACAAACTCTTACCTCCTTCTAATTATTTCACTGGGGTCTCCAAATGATATAGGGTAAATAAATGTAATTCCCAAGCTTCTAGATGTCAGATACACCGAGCTCATGATTTCCAAAATGGAAGGATGTATTCTAAGGAACATTGGAGATTAAAAATCAGAAAAGTTTATTGAGAGAGATAGCTCCTGAGTGACAGAGGGGACCTGAAAGTGGGCTTCCATAAACCCTACTTCATAGAGGAAATTTTATAGAGCAAAATCATGAGATAGGTACCAAGTTAAGATCAACCAATCAGATTATAAGCATAGCAGCTTAGGTAATATTAACCCAGTGGGAAAGCAGATCATGTAGCAAGTGTACCTGGGAAGAACAAGGACCTTTTTGATGAGATGAATCAGGAGATCCTTGTCATTCACCAGGGTGACTAATATCTATCTAGACTTTATTGGACCAGGGATATCAATTCTACTATATTGTTTATTTCTTGGGGAGGCGTGCAGACCTGGTCATTTTATCTTGAGGCCTGGTCTTCAATAGATACACCTATAGGCACAGCCATAATGTATTTTCATCCTCTGCATTGACTGAGAGAGTCTAGCCCTGTCTGGCTG
>RJWM01019364.1:0-39221 GCA_004363535.1 Dasyprocta punctata
CCTTCCTTTGCACAGGATGAGGATGTTTACAAAGTAAGACCCCTGGCTCCCTCCTGAGTCTCCCAGTTAAACTTCTGACCTTCTCAAATTGTAACAATGACCAGGTAACTGTGCTCTACACCCCAGGATGTAGAGCTGCTGAGTTACTTAATTAAGCTGCTAGACTTCTCAAGTTGACACAATGTATAAACCATAGCAGGCCTAAAAGCAGCAGAATCAGTTGATTATGGACTGGAACCTCCAGAATTGTACACCAAAATAACCTTTTTCTTTTTGCAAGTTGATTATCTCAGGTATTTTGTTATAGTGATGGAAGGCTAACAAACACATGTTAAAAAATCACTATAACATTAGAGGAAAATATCATAGAATCATATAGAAGCAAAAATCATTTCCCCTCTATTTGTAATATAGGTTAATAACTGATTGATCTTTTTATTGGAATGATACTTCAATTACTAAGATCCAGTCCTTCAGTTAAATCCTTCAGTCCTTTAGAATTATCTATTGTTCTGAACTCTGAGGAGGAGAAGATAGATACACTCAGACATAAAGGTGAATAAAGATTCAGGTCCCACTTCCCCACAACCATTTTCACTCTGGAGAAGCCAACTTTTAAGTAGATTCTTGACCAAGCAAGCATTTAGCCTAGTTGAAAAACAATGCCTTGGCTTTGAGCTTTACAATTTGCAAAATGCTCTTACTCATGTCATGATCCTATTTGGTCCTGACATTTTTCAGCAAGGGAGATTGGCATGTGCCAAAACCTTGGGTCTCAAGTATTCAGCATTGTTTACTTTTCACCTCCTTGTTTGCTGGATGCTAATGTTGAGGTTCCCTAGATTGCCATTCATTAAAGAATGATATCAATATATTCTTTTTAAAAGGAAACTGCATTGTATTTTAAAGCTGAATTAAAAGCGTATTGTGTAATTTAAGCTTCAGCCCGCCAGAACATAAGATTATCCAGAACTCTTCCTGGAATTATAGGATGTAGTGTGGAATAGGCTTTGGGAATTATCTGGTATGATCATCTTGCATTAAGTGAAGAAATCGAAGTCTGAAAATGAATGGAAAGCTACGCTCCCAGTGTTAACCCAAGCAGCCAGTCCCATCTGCTCTGGGTAGTTAGTTGTGTTGTGGGTTCAACAGGTGAATAAATTTAGATCATGTCTCCATGCCCACACATCATTGTTTTTAACACATTTGTAATTGGACTGTTTCCTTGAAAATACTTAAAAAGCATAAAATATATCAAATCCGTGTCTTAGACTGTTTTGTTCTGGTGATTTTTCTCAGAATTCATAAAATACAAAGAATTGCAGTAGATCAAAAACAAGCAAATATGTACTGATTAGAGCCAGGGAAGCTTTCCAGATGTCCTAGTCTCGCTGCACGGGAAGTCTAAAACAGTGTTCCTGAGCATTTCTTTTTTTAAATGTAAGATGATAGCAGTGGCAATGTGTTTGTTTTATACATGTGGGACATTTTATGTCTCACTCTGTTGAAGTGGGCTTGAGGAAAAAATTGAAAAGATTTTTGGAATCTTTCATTTTCCCTGTAGAATCATATTGTTTAACTCACTGCCACAACTTGTGGGATATTTCAGCACTTCTAATTCTGATTTGGAAGTTGTTTACCCCCAGCTTCCTCACAGCTGTAGGCAATAACTGGCATCTTCATGCAAGTCCCACATTGTCAACACACACAACTGGAGAAAGTTCTTTATTGTGGCCTTGTACTTCTAGAGGTTTTCTTTCTAGTAGACAATGTTTAATCATGAACCAGTCCCCAAGGGGAAGTACTTCTAATTGGCTCGGTCACTATCAGAGCCAGAACATTGGCTCAAACCAAGGGGCCTCATGCAGGACGTGGGGACCCTGAGCCTCTCTGCATGGCCCTTTTTGGCAAAACAAACAGAATGCAGCTGCTCACGATCATCAGGACCACATCCCACACAACTGTCAGGGTCCCCCTGGGTCAAAGGCTCACATGCATAGATTTGTTGATGATGATAATTCGTGCTAGTCAGCTTTCTGTCACTGTGGCAAAATACCAGAGCAAACCAACTTCAAAAGAGGAAAGGGTTATTTTGGCTCAGTTTCACAGGTTCTGTTCATGATCAGTTGGCCCAGTGTTGGCCATGAGTACACCATGGTGGGAGCATGAGGACGAGGAGGGCTGCTGATCTCATGGAGGCTGGGAAGCAAAGAGAGAGACAGGAAGGGGCCAGTGTCCTCATATCCCTTTGAGGCCCCACTCCCCAGTGACATCATTTCCTCCTACCAGGCCCTACATCCTACAGGTTCTCCTACCTCTTGGTAGCACCACAGGCCACGGGCTGGGGACCAAGCCTTTTAACATGTAGACCTTTGTAAGGTATTTATCCAAACCATGGCAATAACAAAATAGGGAAAAGGTCATTGGAATCTGGGGAAAGGAAACCTATTATATGATCTGACTGATGATTGTGTTTTAGAAACACAAGAAATTGGCAAGATGATTGTTCCAGATTTCAGAGAGGGGTGTCCCATGTCCAAGCAGGGCAAGACACAAGCATGTGAGTAATTGGAAGTGTAGACATCATTCATGACAGGGTGAATTGTAAGAATAGCCTGAGAATATGGTAAAGGAAGAAGACCAGCTGTGATGTGAGACACAGGCACATAATTGCCATGCGTGTGTGTGTGCATGTGTGTTATAAGCATGTCTGTGAGTCTGACTGTGTGCATGTGCATGTGGGTGACTTAACCCTGAGTACCTTTCAGGGTCTGAAGATTTTATCGATAGAGAGAGTCTATGGCTGTAGTTTTGCCCCAGGACTAGACTAGTTTTAGGCTGAGAAGCCTGTGTCCTGAAAAACCCCTCAGTCCTGGGCAAATCAGGATGCCTGGTCACTTTGCATCTTATTTTGTGTCATCCTCAAGATGCAGCTGGAGAAAAGCATCCAGATGAAATTCGAACCTGAGTGTCGAGGAGGGCCTAATTGCATATGTATGTCATTGTCTCCTTACCGTGAGCCCCCTGGAATTCCTCCAGGTCAGTTTATGTGCTAATGTTGGAGGGATTGCATTGCCTGGCCACAATACTTTTGACTATCAGATCCAGAAAACAGTTGTTTAAATTTGAATTTGGCAAACGCAAGTAAACAAACAGATAGGGAGAGAGAAAGAAGTAAAAAAAAAAAAAAAAAAGAAAAGAAAAGAAAAGTAAAGAAAAAGCAGGGGAAGGGAGAAAGGGAAGGTTCTGTCAAGAAAGTTCCAGCCCTGGGGACTGAGAATCTGGAAATCAATTGCAATTGTACTTAATTATTCTTTCCCCACTTACAATATTCTTCCAGGACTTAGCATGTAAATGAAGATGATCTTTCAGTTGCAAATGTTGTTTTTCCATCTCCCAGCTGGGGTTGAGGTAATACTGTGATTTTCAACCAGAAACAGAAGCCTTGTTTTTTGGGTTTTGGTTTTTTTGGAGCAGAGTTACCATAAATTGGACTACAGTGAGTAATTTTTTAATCAGACAGAAAAAGGCATTCTAGCTATGCTCCTAGTCATCTGAGAGTGCTTACCAACTTATTTGAGAAAGAAAGTTGAGTAGATGAATTTGGAGCCATCAGTAGTCCATTTAAAGAATATACTTAAATTGTTGTTTGAAATAATGTAAATGTGTTTTTATTGTGAACAGAATGTAGTTGTCATAATTTGTAAAGTAGGGATGATTACACAGAAGGCAGTAGATGTTACCTATAATCCTATCAGCCCAATTTACTAAACTATTCTTTTTGGCTTTAAGAAAGAATATGGATATACATACATACATACATACATATATACATATTTTATAATATGTGTGCATGCAAGCAAATAGAATTATCCTATGCATAGTTCTGTAAAGACAACCAATACTCTGTACCTCCTGGATTTACACCCACAGCTGCAACCTTCTGTGGATCAAGAATACTAGAAACCAAAATGGGTTCTGTACTGTCCCTGTGGGCACGCAGTGTGAGCATGACTGCACAGGTTTGGGGTCCGGTTCCAGTTCTTCTGTCATCGATCCTGTGGCCTCGAGCAAGTCACCTCCCTTTTTGACAGTTTCCCTGCTGAGAAACCATTCCGGTAACAGGAACCATCATGGACATGTGGTTATTTTGAAGATTAAGTAAGGCAATGCCTGCAGGTTGCTTTGCAAACTCTGGCACACAGTCTGCGTTCCATGTGTTCTCACTGAAGCGAGCCAACCTCCCTCTAAGGATATTCCACACAAGCCACATTAGAAAGGTGTGCAAGAGTTTGGAATCAGAGGAAGAAAGTTGCTTGGAGTGTGTGTTCACTTAAAGCTATGGTTATGAATTTCCCCTTTCCGCACTCCTTCCACCCAGGACACCAACGACTCAATGCATGTTGTCCCAGATTGGAAACAGTGGCACTTTCTTTTCTCTCTTGTCTTTGTGCAGTTCACTTTCTGTGCAGGGCCAGGTCCCTAAATGTTTCCTCCTGTCCCCTGCCTTATGTCACATCGAATCACAGCACACAGCCTGTGGCACTGTGGGTTTGATTTCATCCTGGGAGCCTGTGTGAAAACCCTCCCTTCCCTCCCTGCTGCCCACCCTGATGCTGAGGTCCGCTGCCTCTCCTTCGTGTACTCTCCGATTCCCTAGACCCCCACGTGCTGCTTTTCCCCACTGCCTCTAGATCCCCCTCCTAATTGTTCCCATCCAGTGGCAGCAGTGGTACAAAGTGAAGCAAATTGGTTCAAATTACCCAGAGACCAGTGTGACTTTGAAAACCCTGGGTTACAGAAGTCAGTGGTGCCAGCCTTCAGGATGCTGTCAATTGGATGGAATCCTAAGCCCTAGTGGCTCCTGCCTGTGGGCCGTGTCATTCTGGAAACTGCAAGGCACCTCCACACTGCGGTGGCAGTGGTACCCCACGTATTTGTTCCAGTGAACTCACTGCCTCTTTGTAGCTGGCGTTAGCCCATCTGAAAGTTCTGGAATATAGAATTACTCATTACCCTGCTCAGCTTTTCCCACAACATTCTGTACCCAAAACATTGCATCTTATATTCTCCCAGATCCCTGATTTCCTCCTTCCACAGAATAAATTGAAGGGTTGTGGTTGCTACCACGATCTGTCTCAGTCTTTCTGAATGTCTGTACAGTGCGCTTGGACAAGGTGACGTTGGTTCAGTTGTTGACAATGCTTTGTTCCAAGGCAGGTGGGAGAAAAGAGATGAATCCTGCTTTTCACTCCTGGGGTACGGCACTGTGTGTTTCCAGAATGTTTCCTCACATGCGATCTCTTTTAATTAAGCATCAATCAGCAGACCAGTATGGTTACCTACCTATGGCCAATGTCAAAAATAGAATCGAGGCAATTTCTCATTCTTTCAAACAATGATTTCCCTCACTCATGTGCCATGCACAATTTAAGGCACATGGAGTAAAAATTATAACATACTTCTAATTCTCACGAAGACTGCTTTCTAGTGGAGAAGGCAGACAGTTTAATAAGCTCAATACGATGCCAGATACCCACGTCTGCTGCATTCAGCAAAACGTTGCTTCTGTTCTCTAGCTCCACATTGGGTGACATGGCCATCTTTTCCAGTATTGTTTGTGAACCGAGGCACTGCTGTAATGGCTAATGCTGTGAAGATTAAGAAAGCAGGCATTGAAGGGGATGGAGTGTGAGCAGGTCACACTGATCAGGGATGGTCTGTCCACGGAGATAAGATCTGAGCAAGGAGTTGTGAGACATAAGTAAGAGAGTAAGCTACATGGCTACCTGGGGTTAGAAAATCTCTGCTGAGAAAGCTGTTTTACTTGGAAATGAGGTCAGAGAGCAAGCCATGGCCTAAATCCCCGCTGGTCTTTGTGTGTCACCCTAAGGATGTTGAATTATATTCTGAAAGATTTTTTGCTCTGAGAGAAGAGGGCATTTGAAGGTTGTGCAAAGGAATGATACCATCTTATTTATATTTTGAAAGAGCCATCCTACCTGCTGTGTAGGCAGCAGACTATAGGAGCCAAGTTGAGCCAGGAGGACATGTTAGGCTGCTATCATGGCCATTCAGATAATAGATGGAGATGGTGTAGTGTGCCGTGGTGGGAAGGAGGTGGCGAGCAGGTTAGATTCTATGGACTTTGATGAGGGCAGCCAGGATTTGCTGGCATCATGGGAGAACCTGTGAGAGTGTCAGGGAGGATGCTGAGCTCAAAGGACTTGGGGAGGTGACAGAATTATGATGTGGTCATGGTGGTGGAAGGCAGGCCCACACCTCCTGATGGCCCCAGATCGCCCAGTGGTCCTTCAGGAACACTGCAAGGATCAGTGAATAGTGGGTGTCTCCATCTTCAAGTGACTTCACACCTCCTCCCTGTGCCACTGTGAGTCTTCTATCAAGGGTCTCACTCCCTCCCGTCAAACCCGCTTTAGACCACAGGCACTGACTGAGCCTTTCTGGCTGGTAGACAGTAGCGAGAGGAAGCTGGTGAGTTGTTAATACTTATTCCCAGGACCTTGGGAAAGAGGCTGTAGGAGGCCGCGACCGACTGTCCACTTCAGTAGCCAGGCAGTGTTCTGTCTCTTTGTGACATCTCTGGCCTTGAAGATTACTTCAGGGGCGAATGTGCCCTCCAGGGTGGTTGACCAGGTCATCCTGAAAGCTTTGGAACATGTCTTTCCACGATAGATGTGCAGTAAAGATCTGTTGAATTTGGTGATTTTTTTTTTTTTTTAGTTGACTATCTTTTCTGGAATGAACATGTTCCCATTCTCTTTCCTGTGTCAGTGATCAGGATCGCTTGTCAATTTCAGGCGGGATTAGTGTCGGGAACAATGGAAAGTGAGATGGGAGGAGGTGAAGACAGAAGAGATTTAACCGAGAGATCACCACGTGGGCCTCCAGCGGTGGGCTCAGGGACACACACAGGAGGGTCCTCTCCCATCCTGGTTATTCACTGAGGAATCACAGCTCGTTCGCTGACAACGGGCGGACTTCGAACCTCACTGACCTTCTGGGCTTTTCTTTGCCTGGCCTGTGTTGGCATTGTTAGGCAGCATAAAATCTGGCATCACTGGCAGCTTGCAAAACTAGTGCTTTTAAGAGGCAAAGCGTTTTCCCAAGTTGTTGTTTGAAGAATGCACTGCTTTTTTTCTAGCCATGCATCAGAGACGCCACTCTGAGCAAACAGAGAGAATATTCACCTGCCTGCTTCTTCCCTAGCAGCATTTTGTTTGAGGCTGTAAAATAAAAGCGTCATTCCAAATTCTTGAATACAGCCGCATTGCACAAATGTGGCCCACATTTCCTATTTTGTCCCTGCCTGGTCACTTGAGGTCTCCACCCAGAAACAGGACAGAGGATGGCATGGGCCCCACATGTCCTGGGTGTTGAGGCTGCCACCCTCTTATAAAGCACAGTGTTACCTGTGGACACATCCTTGTGTCCTTGTTTCCAGGCCTGGGTGGGTGGACTTCCTCCTTCATTCAGAAGGGCTCTGAAGAACACTATTCCTCTTTCCTTCCTCCAACAGGTCACTGCTAGCCAAGTCAAATCCTTTCTGTTGGATGCTCCACATTCACTTGTCGCTCTCACCAGCCTGGGTGGCTTATGACTTTGATGAACCTGTGTGTCCCAGGTGGCTTCCTGCTCCTAGGTGTAGCAGAGCTCAGAGGGGCAGTTTGATGGCTCATTCAAGGGGCCCTTGGAAATGCCTTCTGTCAGCCTGGGTTTGAATTATTTGAGGGCTAGCTATGACATTCATAGTTTATTTTGTTCTTGGCTCTTGCCTGCTAACTTCTGGGTATTTGAGGCTATGAAAAGAAACAACTAAGATTCAGACCATTCATTGCACTGATCACTACTTGCTTTGGTAGAAGATTTTTGTGGGACAGACACTGATCATCAGAGATAGTTGGAATAATTAACTGTGCCTTATTCTCATGCCTACACCCTGTAGCCAACAGCAGTCAGAAAGAGAAATGTCAGGGCCGGAGTGTCGCCCCAATAAATCAACCTGAAACCCAAGGCCGGGCGTCCTCGACGCCTTCCCACCCATCTCGCTGCTAGCTTTCTTCCCTTCTTTCCCAAACCTGCAGAGACGCCTGTTTGCTGATCTCATCAGTCAGTGATTTGAGATCTTGTGACTTGGCAGGGAAGACGGGGAGCCACGCACCCCGCAGACACCCCCCCACTCTCCCCACCGTGCAGACCTGCTGCGCTTCGGGGAAAACAGAATGTTAAGCGAGCAGTTTAGCTTGGACTCCATCCGGAGGCAAATCAGCCACTTCACACGGGGATCCTCTCTCTGCTGTGTTCCCAGGAAAACCGAGTGAATCACCAGCACGAAGAATGTGCTGCCTGGTGCTGTCCCAATTAGAAAGTATCATGTTTTGAATTAACAGAGGGGAAGAGCGTGTGCAACTGAGAAAGTTTTACCAGTCACTTTATTGCTCCTTACACCTCCCTGCTTCTCTTCCTTCCCCTCAGAGATAGGCTTAGACTAGAATTTTCATCTTCAGCCAGATTTTTCCTAAACTCAATCCCACAGTGACAGGACAAGGCCATGTTAGACATGGGAATTACTGCAAAGCAGCGAATCCAGGCCTCGCGTTTCACCAAGGCCCCAGAAAACAGAGGCGAGGCAAGTCAACCCTAATACGTTTTTTTTTCATTGCCCCAATTGCTAACTAGTAAATCAAAACCAAACGAAAAATATAAATAAGTGCATACCACAAATCTGTCACACTTGAAAATTTCCCAGCTTGTTTCTGGCTGGCTGGCTTTGTTACCCATCTTTGTCGCCGTCTACAAGTAAAAGCTCCCAAACGTACCTTGGCAGATAGGGCTCACCTGGGGCCTTAGGTAGGCAGCAGCCTACAGAGCGACATTGTTCCAGTAAAGGTTATTTGGTTAATCCAGAAGTTGAGTGAGTGAGTTGTTTTGTTTTGTTTTGTTTTAGAACAGGAAGATAAAGGCAATAAGGCATGGTTTCCCCCCCACTCTTCTTCAATCTCTCATAGGTGTTTTCTGCTTTGTTTCAGATCATAATTCCAACGCCCAGGCTAGACGAGCTTGTCTGATCGTTGGTTTTTGGTAATTGCCCCATGAGATGCACTTAGAATCACGTAGGGCTAAACACACTGGCCCGGCTGTTACTCAGAAGGGACCAGGAGGCCTTGGTGCCCCAGAAAAGGCAAGACTTTCACTGGGAACAGTCTTGGGAGAAGCGTTTTGTTGTGTTTTTGCAAGGATCTGAGGTTCCAAGTTTTGCCTATTAAAGGAAAGGAATGGGCCTGCTCTGCTGTGTGTCCGTCACACGGCTGTATGAGGGGGACACTTGTGCCCTGCGGTGGTGTTTTTTCCATTCTTGTGTTTAGCACCCTGAGGCATAAACACCCATCCTGACAAATCACGTCTGGGTTTAGAGCTGCGGGTCTTAGTTTAACTAGAAGTCAGGGAGCAAGGCTGTGTGTGGATGTCTGTGACTAGGGGTGTGTGTGGCCCTGCTCCCTGGAGCTCAGGCCACCTGTGCCAGTCACACGGGGCAGGGCTTGGGGAGACGCGTGAGAAAGGACTCGCCCTATTTCCCTGCGTTTGGTACACGGTGCTGTGCCACGAATAATAACGGGTCATCTGATGCGATGTAATTTGATCGGAATATGAACCCCCAGTTACCCTGGGAACTGAAGAAAGGAATTGGCTTGTCGGTAGCTTTTTTGTTTTGTTTTGTTTTATTTTTGAAACTTGAATGTTTTATTAAACCCAATAGCTCCATTGTCATGGTCAAAAGCCCACTGTGGAGAAAGGCAAGATTTAGTGTTTATTAAAGCTGCCACCCAATGAGAGAAACTGTTGCCCAACATACTTCAGCTCTCACTTATTCAAAGGGCTGACTTTTTCATCGTGTAGATTTTTCAGCCTCCGTCCTTCTGCCTGGAAGATTTCATAGAAGTGGTAGCATATATTGGCCAAGTAAAGGTATATTTAAGAAAAACCACACACACACACTTCAGTGCTAGAACACCTGATACAGCAGCCCCTTAATAACAGGAATGAATCATCTAGTGTCTCGAGGCATCAGTGGGTATCTATGGAGCTTTTGGTACACAGGATCTCAGTGCTTTCCTGACCTCATGGATGGATGTCACCACTCACACGTGGAGAGGGTGGTCACCCATTGGCGAACACGGGCAACACCATGATACATGAGATTTTGAAACTATATTATAATACATGATAAAATGATATCTCAGCCAGGCATGGTGGTACACGCCTGTAATCCCAGCACTCAGGAGGCTGAGGCAGGAGGGTTGTTGTGAGTTTGAGACCAGCCTGGGTTACAAAGTGAACTCAAGGCCAGCCTGAACTGTACAGCAAGACCCTGTCCCAAAAAGAAAAAAAAAAAAAAAAAAAAAAAGATGTCTCTTAATTTTCAGCTTTTAGGCACACACTATGGAGACAACAGCAATGAAAATGGTTAAGTTGCTTGACACAGCCAAAGAGGCAGAGTGGCCTCTCAACTCCCATCCCGAGCTCTCAGTCCTATATTCTTTCTTGTGTACCAGGCTCTTAACTTTCAGCAAAGGAGACAATAGCCACTTGATGAGGACTCCTCGCTTTTCAACTTTGCCAGGATCTCTTCTGGCAAATCTTCCTCCTCCCTTGTTACCCTTCCCACGATATGATCTGGGGTATCCTTTTCTTCTTTTGGCTTTCAGTCTGTGACACAGAGTTCTCCTCTTAATCTTTTCTGTGATTCCTCTAGATTAACCTCATTTCTATCCAGGCTCAGCGAACGCCAATTTCGAGCTGACTGTGTTGGGCGCTATGCTCAGCCTCTTCATGTAGCACTGTTGATTCCCCCCAGCCTCTTTCCACTCAGGTGTCCCGCACAGTGGGCCTTGGGGAGAGGGTGGTGAGCTCATAGCCCTAATGTTTGGGGCAGGCTGGTGCACAGTTGCCGTCCCCTCTAGAGTTACCTCTTGGGAGTTAGCAGCTGAGGAGGAGAGATGAAGGTGGACTGTAAAAGGGAATGAAAGAGATAAAGATCCCAAAGGATTGGAAATGAACACTGCAATGCATGTACATACGTGTTCTTTGTAGCACTATTCACAGCAGAAGGTAAAGCCCAATGTCCCTCGGTGGATGAATGGGTAAAGAAAATGTGGTATATCCGAACAAGGGAATATTGTCCTACCGTAAAAGCATGAAGCAGGGAGTTGTGCTTACAACATCGATGAACTTTGAAAACATGATGCTTGTTGTAGTCAAGGTATGCAAGGGAAACAACTTAATATAGGACACATAATTTATAGAATTATTTTATAATAGTCACCAAAGAGTCAAATACAAAAGAGTGCAGGAAATCTGTCCACACACTAAAGACCCACAGAATCCAGCTGAAGGCCTGGATCCCATTGTAATGTCCTACATGGGTCCAGCTGGAGGCCTACAGCCCACAATGGTGTCTCATACAAGTCCGCGTCAAGGATCTCCTCTGGGAAGGCCCAAAGGTCAGTGAAAGCTAGAAAGTCTGTGCCTGTGGGATGAAGGTCTGTGCCAGTAGACCGAGGGTTCTACACTGGAACCAGGAAGTGACACTCAAGGTAAGGACCAAAAAGTACCACAGCCATCCTCAGTGATAATGAGGTCCCAAGTTCCTCCAACAATGAGAGTAGCCAAGTTCATATCAGGAAGCCAGCATGACAAGCTTCTCCTTCATTTGGGCCAGTAGGGCTGCTGTTAGAAAGAAAGACTTTGGCAGACGTGCTATTATATTAGCTTTGTGTTCTGGAGAACCGCTCGTGACTCTTAGGGAAAGATTGCTTGGGGTGAAGTCAAACCTGAGTTCTCCTGTGGCTCCTTAAGTTGCTTGGAGAACCAACAGCACCACCTCTTCCTCTCCAGTTCTCCTGTTTATGCTGTTAGCAACAGTCTTCAGGTGGGCCTTCTACACCCAGCACTACTCTGACTCAGTTCAGCTGAGTATTACAAGGTGACCATCAGTTGTCAATCCACCACAGTGCTAAACCAAAGAAACACAACACACCACCTAGCATATGATCGATCCCATTCATATGAAATATTCAGAACAGGCAGTTCCAGTGAGACAGAACATAGGTAGGTGCTTGCCAGAGTCTGGGAGAAGGGGAGATGGGGAGATGAGGAGCTACTGCCTAAAGAATTTTTTGGGGAGGTGAGGGAGATGTTTTGGGAACAACTAAGTGTAGTGGTTTTCCCTTGTGAATGTGCTAAATGCTATTGAATTTTTCACTTTGATTTTGTTGTGTGAACGGAAGAGAAATGAGTGAGTCAGGAGTCTTTTTCTCAGAATTAAGGATGTGATTGAGAAATCTATTCCACCTTTTTTTATTTGTGAGTCAGCTTGAATATAATATAATGGGAGTAATTTTATTGGGTCGATTTCCTTCCTCTGCTATTTGAATTTAACACGGTTGGAGTTTGCATTCTGAAGTAGAATGTAAAGCAGTACGTGGAATGATATTTTGGGCCAGTAGGGCTGCTGTTAGAAAGAAAGACTTTGGCAGACGTGCTATGTATATTAGCTTTGTGTTCTGGAGAACCGCTCGTGACTCTTAGGGAAAGATTGCTTGGGGTGAAGTCAACCCTGAGTTCTCCTGTGGCTCCTTAAGTTGCTTGGGGAGCTACAGTGCCCAGGACAGAGCACCAGTACTGGCTCACCCCGCACTCATCCTTGAGCCCCAGGACTGCATGAGAATGGACTCCATATGAGAAATGAAGGGAACCATGACGTAGACCCTGCTTCGAGGGCCTTATGGTGCAGCAGGTGATCTTTTTATCATGAATAGAGACACAATGCTGAAGATTTCCGTGGGACACTGTGGGAACCAAAACCAGCTAGGGGTGGGTCAGGTGGAGGAAGGGAGTGAAGAGAGCTATGTTGGCCCTTTCCATCACTCTAACCTGTACCTGAGGTCATCAGCTTACCAAGAAGAAAGGTTTCTTTTGGCTCATGGTTTTAGAAGTTTCTGTTTGCCGCTTGCTTCTGGGCCCGTGGTGATGAAGGTTGCCAGGCTGCCTGGCTGAGTTGCTTATCTCATGGTTTGGAAGTGGAGGAGAGGAAGAAGAAATGGATGGGTCCCATTGCTTCAAGGTTGCACCCCAGTGCCCTGCAGACCTCTCTCTAGCGTCCACCACCCAGCAGTGCCGTGTTGGGGGCAATCCTTTGATACACAGGCTTTGGGGGATTCTCAGAATCCAAACTACAGCTGAGAGCTTCCTGGATTCAGTCCTGAAGGAAGATGTAAATTACTGCATCACTGCAGTAGACCGAATGCAAATGTGTGTGTTGAGAATGTGTCACTATCAAGAGGTGGGGCCATGTGGGATGATGAGTTCAGCAGAACAGGGCCCTCATCAATAGGATTAGTGCCCTTAGAAAAGAGGCCCCATGGGGCTGAGGGTGCAGTTCAGTGGCAGAGCATGTGTTTCGCATAGTACAGCCCTGGATTTAGTCCCTTGCACCCCAAAAGAAAAAAGCCCCAGGAGGTCACCTTGTGCCTACTACTGTGTGAGAGCACAACTCCATGCGTGAACCAGGAAGCGGCTCTTGCCAGTGCTTCGATCCTGGACTTCCAGCCTCTGGAATGGTGAGAAATAAATTTTTGTTCTAGGCCACTTCATTTATGGGTATTTTGTTAGAGCAGCCTGAACAGACTTTGGATGATCACTCGTTGATTACTGCAGGTACATGGTGAAAGTACCTGGAAAAGAGAAACAACAAAAACATGTTTTTAAAAAAGTTTCCGTTGGACATTTTTCACCATTTAGATGGAGGAAATAAGAACTTTGACATACCTATCCTTGTTTTATGGCTTTAATAATTTGTTTTTATTTAAAATGACACACAGACGCCAAGGCATTTTCAGAATTCAGGGCATGAAGAAGTCTCTATCTCGCTGGAGAGAAAGTGGAAGGTCATTTAAAGGGCAGAGGGGGCAGGGAGGTTGCTCCATGGTAGAGCTTGTGCTCGGCATGTGCCAGGCTCTGGGTTCCGGCCTTCGCACCACCAAAGAAACAGTGCAAACCAAAGGGCCAGAAGCTTGCCTGAGGAAGGCAGAGGCATGAGGTCCTGGGGAGAATGGTCGGGAAAAGCAGTTTGCTGTCTTTCAAGAGTGGAGTTTGAGGCCGAGGGGTGGTCAGAGCCCTGGGTTGGAGGCCCCTAAACAGCCACAGGCTAAGGTGGCACTGTCAGGGTATGGGGGATGGATGGGCAATGGGCCCAACGGGTGGCAGCAGGAGGAAGCCACTGCCCTGGGTCAGAGGGAGTGGGGAGCAGGCCAGCAGGCCTGAGACGCTGTGGAGCAGGGCTGGCCAGGATCTGCAGGGATGCAGTGTTCTATGGCGTGCTTTCCCAGCAGTATCCAAGCTGTACCCCCAGCCTGTGCGGCCGTGGAGCACTCCCACTGTGGCAGCGCACCCCACAGGATGCTGGACTTGTGGTCACATGTCCTGCATCTGTCCGGACCCATGAGATGCACAAGAGTTAACTCTAGTGCCAACTCTGAACTTTAGTTAATAATAGCACCTCTGTATAGGCTCATCAATCATAAGGTGAATACTACATGAAGCAATGATAGGGGAAGCAGGAGGGGGCATATGGGAACTCTGTGCTTTCTGCTCAGTGTTTTTATGGTCCTAAAACTGCTGTGTGTCAACTTACTGTTGCTGTAACAAAATACCCGAGAAAAACATCTTAAAGGAGGAAGGAAGCTCTGTTTTGGCTCTCACTTTCCATCCGCAGTCAGCTCCGTCAGTTTAGGGTCTGTGCTAAGAGAGGACATCTCAGCAGGAGGGTGCAGCAGAGCCCAGCGGCTCACGCGAGGCAGCCAGGAAGCCTGGAAAGAAGGCAAGAGCAGAAAGAGGAAGTGTCTGGGGACCAAAGTCACACACCCTGTGGTCCCCGCCCTTCAACAAGGCCCCACTTCCTGTGTCCCTCACTGGCCACCAATGCTGTCACATTTCCATCTCAGCAGGGATTGACCTACCCCACCGAGGAAGCTGGGACCCAGTCACTTCCCCAGAGCCCCTCAGCTGGGAAGGCTTCCTCACAAGGAGCCTTTTGGGGTACATTTGGGATCCTGGCAATAACATGCTACCAAATTTTTTTTGAATGCTATAAAAGAAACAATATCTAATAAAAAGTCAACTTTTCACATTGACTTCTTAGCATAATTATAACACCACTGCATTTAAACTTTTAGAATTTCTGAAGACAAAATTGTTAAACATATAGCTCCTCTGGCCATTTAAATGTAAATACCTTCCTGAGGCTGAAGCTGTGGTGTTGCACAGCACATTCTAGAAGGTAAAACTGACAGGAGTGGCTGATAAGTTGGACAATTTGGAGTGACCAAGTAGACAGAGGGAGAGTTACAGGGACAGATCAGTGCAGGATGACAAGTTTCGTTTTGTGAATTTCATGTCATTTCAAGCAGACAGGGGCCTCTGGAGGAACAAGTACACCCGGCGGGAGAATATGCACTTCCCTTATGGAAGAGCATTGGGGCCAAGATGGAAAGGATACGAGCGGTATCAGCATAAAGAGAATAGCTGAACTCAGAAGTATGTGGCATAAGAAAGCCACGTAATCGCCTTTGGCCTCAGATTCCTATTGACTTGGTGGTGATAATAATGCTTACTTTGCCTACCTTCTGGGACTCTTCTGAGAATAAGACTGGAAAATAATGTGTGCATGAAACTGCTCTGTAGACTCTTCAGACATCAGGCTGGTTTTTAAATGTCTTCAAGAGTTGAGAGGAATGTGTCCCAAATGTTGTTTTCCAAACATAATAGATAAAATAAAGACTTGAAATTCTGAAAGTATTGCACAGTGGATAATCCTTGGGGCTTCCTGTTAAAATACAGCTAGATCCAGGATAAACAGAAGCAAGTATGCCTAAGGCATGAGGATCAGGGACTCAGGGACATCTTTGAGGACTCCCAGGAGTGAGTTCCTGTAAGCAAATAAACATAAAAGCTGGGTTTCTGTCGGTGCAAAGAACAGTACTACTGAGACCAGCTTGGGAACTGGGACAAGGCAGGGAGCTGTCCCTGAAGATCACACTGAGCTGGGACCCTCCAAGGGAGGTAAAGTGGTTCCAGGTTACTAGTGTTACTCACAAAAGCAGAAATACCATTTTTTTTTTTTTGACAAAAGCAGCATCAAATCTTTATTGTGAATTTCAATAAGCAAAATACCAAAAAACGACAAGTTGCCAAACATACACAGAAATGTACCAAAATGAACACTGGGAGAACAATGTAGATTAAGTCCTCTAAGGATTTTACATGTTGGAAAGTAGCCACCAAGTTAGATGGAAATACAAGACAATAACTTAGAAACGGAGAAAGAATAAATAGCATACTAAATAAAACCATTGCCAGCTGAAAATTACTGAGCATACCAAACAGTGACAACAGAGTTACAAATATTAGAAATTTTTTTTTAAAAGAATTTGTTAAGTTAGCCGGGCGTGGTGGCGCACGCCTTTAATCCCAGCACTCGGGAGGCTGAGGTAGGCGGAGCGTTGTGAGTTCGAGGCCTGCCTGGGCTACAACGCGGCGTAAGGCCGGCCTGAGCTACATAGTGCGACCCTGCCTTAAAAAACCAGGGCCGGGAGTTTGGCTCAGTGGCTTAAGCGCCTGCCCTGGCAGGCGCGAGGCTGTGAGTTCAATCCCCGGTGCTGCAAAAAAAAAAAAAAAACCAAAAAACAAAAAAACAAAGAATTTGTTAAGTTGAAAACTAAAACCCACATTAAACACAGCAGAAGAGAGAAGTGTTGAATTTGTAAACAGACCTAAAGAAATGGCCCAGTCTGGAGACAAACAGATAATTGATACAAAAGAGATGCTAACATTAGAAAATATAATATGGAGCTAGGTATCATTTTTGAAAGAGACACTAAAGACAATGTTCATTAGCTACAAGTATACATGTCATACAAAGACCATAATTACTGAGCTGGTAGGATTTTCCAGACACTGGAACGGAGGCATAATCCAAGGGGGATAAATAAAAAGACATACACACGAGGTGTCTCGCAGGGAAGCTGGCGCACACCAGAGGTAATGATACTATAGAAGCACCCAGAGAAAACGAATTGTGTAGAAGACATGAACACGCTGATGTAATCACAGGTCTAATTTCCTCTCGTCCTCACAGTGAGGGTTTTCTGCCCATGGAGGGCATGGGAGAGGCTCCACTTTTCTTTTTAGGCTGCCCCAGATGTGTTTTTCTCAGTTATGGGGAAAAAAAATGCATGTCATGTATATTGAGGGTGTTTGTCTGCTTTTCTTTGTAACTCTTACTTTTTTTTTTTTTTTTTTTACTAAATATAATGTGATTGCTTCTGTATGGAAGTCCTTACAAGTGGACAGAAATATACTTATTCAACATGCACAGCTCTCTAGGAGGACTGTGATTATTAACGCTTTCCTCCTGACACATTTACGGAATATGTGCAAAGTGTGTTCCCTAATGGTAACTGAGATTTACTTACTTCTTTTGTAAGACATGTGTACTTGTAGCTAATGAGGATTTTCACAAACTAAGGTGACATGTATACTTAAATTTTAGTCAAAAGGTGGTTCTAAATTTTTTTTTAAAATAACAAATGATTCGGCTTACTCTTACTAATGATGATATGCAGGTGCTTACTATTCGTCGTCAGCCTGTTTATAATGTATGGACTTGGTCTCATCTTAAAAACTCCTTGGAATAAAGTGATAGTCCAAGAGTGTTCCTTTGTGATAACAGAAGTGGTCTAGATCTGGATTTCCATGGTAGTTATGTGAATATGTAAGTGTGATTCAGTATCATAGAATTACAAAATTCTATAGCAGTGACACATAAAAAGTGGTGAATCAGAGTAGGCATAGCCTACTTAATCTGTTGTGCCAATGTTGTTGTCTTGGTCTTGATGTTACACACACTTCAGTTTTGTAAAATGCCACCATCGCGGGGAGGTAACTGGCTGAAAAGTACATGGAACCTCTCTTTTGTTTTTATTTTTGGTCTATCATTATTTAAAATAAGCAAAGCATAAGAAGTCATTTTGGAATATAGCAGCTAGAAAAATAGGTTTTTCTTTATCTGTGATTGACATACAGAATATTAATACTTATAAATATTTAGTGAACACCAGGAGGTGAAGTCTTTCATCTTGCTGTGGTTAAAAAAAAAAAGTGAGTTGGAGAGTTTAATTTGTGCCTGTATTACATTCAAAGTTGTATTAGTTGGTTTTCCCATTCACTGGGACAAAATACCCTATACCACCAATCTAAAAGGAGGAGAGATTTATTTAGCTCACAGTTTCAAGGGTTCAGTCCATGGTTGACCGTCTCCAAGACAGAAAGTCTGTAATAGAAGGGCCCATGGGGAAACCTGCTTGCATCATGGCCTCTACAGAGCAGATAGGAAAGGGAAGAGCCAAGGTCAAGAGTGCACTGTTCCGGGTCACCTGCCTCTTTTGACTAGGCCCCAACTCTGAACAGCACAGTCAACTATGAACTTACCAATAGACTTGAATGTATAAGACCCCGATATCCAATCATTTTCTAAAGGCCCCACCTCTGAACGTTAGGCCTTTGGGGGACATGTTAGATGTAAACTATACAAAAGGTGCTGTATACTGGTAGGATATAAAAGTCAAAAGTGTGGAGTTGTTACAGTTCTTCAAAGATTAACCCAAACTGTCTTTGTTGCCTAATATTAAATAAACTTGCTCCACAGCATGAAAAATTGCTTACATTAGTTCATGGAATAGACATTTTAAAAATGGCCATTTCAAGTTTAGTGTATGAGTGGGAACATGAAGCATTGGAAAGTGTAAGGTTAACTGGGAATTAATGAAGTGCCTTGACTAACCTAGGCTGAATTACCCAGAAAGTGGGTCCAGCAAGTGAATATTGAAAACAATAATATATGTGCTGGCTCATAAAATAAATGTCTAAAATAGAATTTTCTAGTCTTTTCTTTTAGTCTCATTTGCTCTTTTGAGTAAATTGGCAGTATTGGCAGTTGAAACAGGTAATGTCATTTTTGTATAAATAACTTCTGATAATTCAGACCCAGTGGGATGCTATTCAGAAAATACGTATCTCAAATATCTTTATTACAATAAAATTAAATAATAATGAAAAGAAAAAACCTGACCACCAGTGAAATCAATGAAGAAAAAAGGAATACAAATAGGCAATATTTTTGTGAAAAAGAAGAAAGAGGCATAATTATTCAATACCATGAAAAATTTTATGACTACAAATTTGAAAAATTAACCCTAAATCAACAAACCTCTAGAAAGGGTAACCCTGATTTAAAAGGACATATAGTTTGAGTATATGTGTCTATGGGTTTAAAGGAAAATAAATAGATCATTAAGAATCTGCTCCAAAGCCAGGCATGGTGGCGCACGCCTTTAATCCCAGCACCGGGAGGCTGAGGTAGGAGGAGCGTTGTGAGTTCCAGGCCGGCTTGGGCTACAACGCGAGCGCAAGGCTGACCTGAGCTACATAGTGCAACCCTGCCTCAAAAAACCTAGGGCTGGGAGTTTGGCTCAGTGGCTTAAGCACCAGTCTGGCAAGCGCAAGGTTGTGAGTTCAATCCCCAGTGCCGCAAAAAGAATCTGCTCCAAAAGAACACACTAGAATCAGATGATCCTGTAGAAAAGTTAGCCAGCTTTCAGGAAATTTGGCTGAGGATGTAGCTCAGTGGTAGAGCATTTATGTACCAGGCTCTAGGTTTGAGGCGAGAATCAACTAATTTTTTTCCTTTTTTTCTTTTTCTTTTTCTTTTTCGGTACTAGGAATTGATTTTCATTTTGAGATAGAGTCTTGCTAAGCCACTAAGTTGCCCAGGATGGCTTGAATTTGCAATCCTTCTGACTCAACTTCTCAGAGTGCTGGGATTATAAGCCTCATGCCACTATGCCCAGCTTGAGTTCACTTCTTAAATAGAATGAGAGAAGATGTTCTTCAGTGGATTCCAAAAGCAAATATAACTTACAGCCACACAGTGCTATGTAAGTCACAGTGTATCTGCAGTCTTGCCTAGCATAAATGCAGAAACTCCAAATGCAATATTTGAAAGGTTGCAGAACAGGTTAGATAACACGCTCAAGGTCAAGGAAACAACCTGCTAAGCTTGCTCATTGGATCCAACCTTGAGTAATGCATCTCTTTCTTTCCTGTTATTGCTATCAGGACAGAACTGGCCTCTGACTTACAACCAGAAGTGGGGTCTTGCCTTCTTCCTCGTCTCACAGGCAAGGGTTTGGATAGGTCACCCCTAAGAATGTCATTAGCTGTGTTTTTATGTAGACTTATTTTCAGGTTAATGGAATTCATTCTTTTCCTGGTTTACTAGCTTAGAAGATACTTAAGAGACACAACAACCAAAAACCAAACATAATAGAGGAACCCCATTGGAATCCTGATTTCAGTGACCCAAATGTAGAAAGGTAATTTTTTGAGATACTTGAAGAAATTTTATCATAAATTAGGAATTAGGGGATAGTGAAAAATTGTTTTTTTAATGTAATTAGATATCATGTAAGAAAATGTTAATATTAAATAGTTTAGTGGTAGTAAAAGTATATACATATAACAAAGTTTATCATTTTAACAATTTTTAACTGTGTCGTTCTACAGCATTAAATACATTCATAGCATTTTTCTACCAGCACCACCACTGCAGAACTTTATCTTCTCAAGCTGAAACCACAGGGGCCTCTGTTCTTCCTGTGACCAGGCTGTTTCCATATGCACTTGGACAGTTTTCTTCATGTCTCTAAAAGGGAAAACTATAAGGAAAAAAGACTGGACATTGATAATTTAGTAATTCACACATATGCTGGGGAACTATTGGCTTTTAAAGGGCAAAGGAATGAAAGACACCATAGCACTGGGGTGGGAGAGAAAGGGACATGACCATGTTGGTGCTTAAATCCAGTCTGGTTTCCTCGATGCTTTCTTACACTGCCTCATTACCCCTCCACACCGCCTGGGTCCTTTCATATGCTCAGCATCATATAACTTACCCTTTTAATCTTAAACCAGTAACGTCTTAGAGCAATCTAGTTCCTATATCTTAGTCAAAATCTACAACTGGTCTAAAACTGCAACAGGTAGATCCTGAGGCTAAAAATAGAATAAAATGAATTTTGTGGAATCAAATTTAATCAGTTTAAAGATTGGTAACATATGCCTCAATTATGCCAATGCTCTTTTACTTGATAGTAAAAGGATTTTTAGAAGTGAAATCATGAAAAGAATGCAACTTGTTGTTTTGTTGTTGTCCTCACAAAGGGCAACCAAAAAGCAGATGACCTTTGTAAGGTCATTACCACTTAAAACATATTTTAGCGGGTCCTTGAAATTAAAAAATTCTAGGAATTATTGCCTCAGAGGACAGAGCATGGTATTCATTAGTGGAACACCAAGGATGATAATACCATGTAATTGCCTACCTTTTTTTTTTTTTTTTCAGAAGGCATCTTTCTAAATGAAAAAAAGTTATTTAGGTGTTAGAGTTTTGATAAAAAGTGGTCTTGAAAACATTCATGTGCTCAGAGGCCGGGCTTTTGGAAGGTGATTGAGCCAGGGGGACACGATACTACTTGTCAGCAGATCAACCCATGGATACATCAGTGACTAAACGTGCTGTTAGGGAGTGGGTCTGGTTGGCAAAGCTGGTCCCTGGGCAGTGGTCTGGAAGCATCAGTCTCTCCCCCACTCCTCCTTTCTCTCTGCTTTCTGGCTGCTATGATGTGAGCCACTGTCCTCTACCCTGCAGGCCCTTCCACCATGGTGTTCTGGTCTTGGAGCCAACTGACTATGGATGAACCCTCCAAAACCTGTAAGCCCAAATAAGCCTCCCCTCCTCAAGTTGTGGGTGTTGGGTACTGCATCTCAGCAACAAGAAGAGTAATGTATAGGAGAAACATTAATTGGCCCTGCCTAGGGAATAAATCTGAATCACTCAGCAAAAGTGTCCTCTAATCTCAGAGTAGCAACATTCTCAACAGCCAGTGATTATCACAAGTAACATTTGTTGAGCACTTAGGCCATGCTGCTGGCCATCTATAGAAGGTTGAAATACAGATGTATATGTCTTCGCATAGCTTGTCTCACTCACTATCCAGAAATGTTATTTTCCCATTTAACCAGTACTAAAACTTTGACCCCTATCTTGTTCAGCACTACATACATAAGAAAAGGAGTCCCACACCAGTGTGGCGGGTTGTCATTTCGTCAACATTAAGAGTATGCCACATATAACGTCACCGTTGATAAGAGAAATCCTGGGGGAATGACGTAGAGACTGAGGGCTGGATTCAGAGTTCACCCTCCTCCGTGTCTTTCCCGCTTATTGATCCGGCATTACACAGTCCAGAATCATGGAGCTTGAGTGGCTAAATTCACTGGGGACCTTGTTATTCTCCCATTCTGGTCTTCACATGCACTGACTGTACTGGTTCTTGTACTCCTGTAAGACGAGAGCAAGTGCATTGTGTGAATTCAGCTGCAGGGAAAAGAACAGGAGAGGAAGGAGAAGGTTCAGGCAAACTTCAGTGATGGTGACTGAGGTATCCTGGGGAAAGTGGGGAAGGTGGGAGAGCTTGGAGCCTTGAGTTTGGAGGCGTAGGGAGAGGTTGAGAGGACCCTTGCTTCAGGGGTTGAACAAAGGATGCGGGTAGCAATCTGAGACTCACGGGCCAGTGGAGACAGCCAATCTCCCTTACGAGGGATGGGAGAATATTCAGGGTACTTCAAAACAATGCTGTCTTGGTAGACGAGAAATGGGGAAAAGTCCCGACAAGGCAGTGGGCTCCAATTCACATTGCCAGATAGCTAGTACTTTGAATTGCCCTTTGGTTTTCTCATTGCTGGGAGCTTTATCTCTTTCTATCCGTTTGTGGGCGCTCGCCGGGGTTCCTCCTTAGTCACACAGTTGCCTCCCCGCATTGCCCAATCCTTATCCTGAAGAACTTCGTGGAACTTCTTGCTACCTATTGCGGTTGGGTCACCCTCCTCCCCTTTCCCTCCCTCAGCCTCTCCTGTCCTCTCGCCCTGCTTCTGTTAGTTGCCTGTTGCTGTAAAACAGATTCCCTAGAACTCGGGCTGAAAGCAGCACTGCCGCCTCATCTCTCTGGGTCCCGTGCAATGACTGGGTGCAGCAGTGTGGCCGTGGTCGGGGTCTGTCACACAGCTGCAGGACGATGGTGGCTGTGGCTGGGGTTCTGGGGAGCTGCACTGGGCTTGAGATGCACAGGGACTTCTTCACGACGGGCCTGGTGTCTCCACTGAGATTGTTGGGAGCTGGCCGGTCAGTTCTCATTCATTCTCATTTCTTTTTCCCTCTCTCTCTTCTCTCCCCCTTCTTTCTCCTCTCTCTTCGCTCCTCTTTTTTCTCTCTCCTGTGTCTTCTCCCCTCTCCCCTCCCCCCTGTACTCTCTCCCCTCTCCTCTCCTCTCTCTCTTTTTCCCTCTCCTCTCTCTTCTCTCTCTACATTCTCTCGTTTCTGTCTTCTCCTCTCTTTTTCTCTCTCCTCTCTCCCCTCTCCCCTCTCCTCTTCCCTTCCCCATGCCTCCCACCTTCCTGTCTCACCATGCCCTCTGTACATTTCTCTCCAGGACCATCTTGGGCTGCTTCACAATGCGGAGGTTCCTGGGTAACCAGGCTTCATGGCAACTCCCTCTCCCCAGACTAGCATGGAAGGAAGTTCAAGCTGGTGACCAGGCCTGGGAAGCCGCCCATCCCCACTGTTGCTGCATTCCATTGATGCATAGCCAACCACAGAGCCAGCTGGGGTCGGGGAGGGAACCACTCAAAGGCCTGAGCCTAGGGAAGCGTGGTTTATTGGGGTAACACACCTCCCCACAGACGAGCCCCTACATTTCTCATTGAGTGCAATTTCTGTCCCTTTCTGTACTCTCTGTGATGGAAATGTTTTAAAGTTACTGCCCTGGAACTCACTTTGTATCCATATGTTTTCTAACTTGTTTGCAGTTAAGAGAGCCTCAAAGACTTTGAAGAATTCATATGCATGCTCTCCAGTGAGTTTTAAAAATACAGTCTCATTTACCAATATTAAAATGAAGCATCCCAAAGGCCCTGTAAAAAGCTATATATTTTTTTAAGAAAGTTTCTTTGGGAAATCAGATTTGATTCAGCTTTTAACAAACAATGATAACATATCAAACTTAAAAGGCAGATTAGTTTTAGGGAAAAGTGATACACCACCAGTGTGGGCGTCCTGGGGTGAACTCTTCAACAATATTGCTTTTCATGCTCAGCCACTAATTAGAAAACCTGCTGTCCTGTGGGGCTGAACTGTGGCTTACTTTTGGTTGGGTTTTTTAAAAAAAACTTATAGAGACCAGGACTTGTATAACAACCCTACCACCACCACTGCCCCCACCCCGACTTGAAGAAAAAAAACTCCAATCTAAATGAAGTGTTGTCTAACTACAGGGCAGTTTTAGGAATTCTTTATTTAAACTCTTATACCCTTAGCCTCTGCAAATGCTACTGAGGATTTAAATTCTTCCAGAAAGTTGCTGTTTATTGTTTTGTTTTGTTTTTTGGGGTTTTTTTTTGTTTGTTTTTTGAGACAGGGTCTCGTCATTTAGTTCAGGCCTGGACTCACTATGTAGCCCAGGGTGGCCTTGAACTTGCAGTGATCCTCCTGCCTCAGCCTCCTGAGTTACTGGGTTTTGTTCTGCAGTGCTGAGGATCAAACCCAGGACCTTGCGCTTGCCAGGCAGATGCTCCACCGCTGAGCCACACCCCCAGCCATGCATGTGTGCGGGTGTGTTTTAATGCTAAATCTCCAAAGCTTTTCCTTCCTTTTTTAAAGACCAAATCACCAAAGCTTGTCTGTTTTTCTCCCCTGCCCTTCCCTTCTTCCTTCTCCCCTCCCTTTTGTGACCCTGAGGAGTGATTTGATTGAAGAGTTTCACACTTAGCTACACCGTGGGAACGCTCGCGTTTTTCTTGTCTCACTGAGTCCCGCATGCTTGGCTCACACTTGCGATCCTCCCGCTTCAGCCTCCCAGAGTACTGGGATTCAGGTGTGTGCCATGACACTTGGTTTCCAAAGCTATTCTTTGGTAATTCGGACAGCCGTATGTGTGAGAGGAACTAGGAGGTTCAAGGTGGCAAATAATTTGACTTGTGTTTTCTGCGCACCAGTACTGGGAAAACCCTGCCCTGGGGGAATCGTTTACCCAGGAGGTTTCATTGGGGTGGCCACTAAGGAAAAACTGACAGGACCATCAGGGCAGGTACTCCTCCCGACTCTGGGAGAGAGGGCCCAGGGCATTCTTCCTAGCTTTATTGAAGTGTAATTAACAAATAAAAATTGTACCTATTTAAGGAAACCATAAGTGTCTCCGTATACATACATGTCGTGAAATGGTTACCATTATCAAGCTAATCAATACTTCTGTCATCTTACATGGTAATCGCTTCTTTATTCTTCTATGGCAAGAAAGATTTAAGACTTTCTCTTGGCAAATTTTAATTATACAATACTGTGTTATTAATTCACCACCATGCTGTATGTTAAATCCAAAAAAGTCTTCATCATGTGAAACTGAACCTTTATACTGTTTGGCCAACTCTGCCTGACCCCTGGCAGCCCCCGTTCCATTCTTCCTGCCTAGGAGCTGGGTTTTCCCAGAGCCCACAGGGAAGTGTGTGGCACAGCGTGCTATTTGTCTTTCTGTGCCTGGCTTGTTTCACTTTGCCTAATGCCCTCCAGGTTTGGCCACATTGTCACAGATAGCAAGAGTCTTTCTTCTTAAAGGCCAAATAGTATTCCTTTGTCCATAGACAACACTTTTTCTTTATGCATTCATCCATGGTTGGAAAACTAAGTTGAGTTCATGTTTGTTTTTAAAGTCTTTTGGAGTCTATTATTTTCCAAAGGATTTTTACTTTCTACTGTAAACCATGAGAAAACAGCAAAAGACACTCTTGGTGGTTTTCTTATGCATCTTTATGCTCTGGCTTGGCTACCTGCAGGCTGAGAGGGGCTCCAGCAGCTCCCAGGACCGAGCGTCCCTTCCTTCAGTCTTCAGCTTCCTCCAGTAGGGGGAGGCCAGGGCACCATTTTCTTTTTAATTGTTCTTTGTACATGTTTTCAGTACATGATGACTATATTCCTTTTGGGGAGTCGATCCATGTACATAACACATCTTAATTCCTTTTTCATTCCCTTCCACTCCCCCAACTTGCATCGCTTGGTCAGGGGGGCATTCGCTAGAATGCTTTACCCCAAATCCTTCAACAAAAGATGTCTGTTGAACAGGAAGCAAAGTTTGAAGACCCTGTGAACCACAGGACCAGACAAAATGCTCTGTATCCTCTCCTCCCTCTCCACAGCCATGTCACCCTCCTCAAATTCAGTTCAGGGCCACCCATGGTCACGTCAGTTACAGATGGGGACCCATGGGCAAAACAGAAGGGAAAGCTGGGAGGGTGTCATGGGGCCAGGCCGGGCAGCTGGGGTTTGGTCCTCATTTTGTTAAGCCTCATACCTTTTCTTCACAAAATCACAGTTTCCCCATTGCTGCAGATGGAGAAATCCAAAGGCACGAGTCTAAATGACTAGCTCTTGTGCAAATTAGCAGAACCAAGCATTTAAAACGAAAGTATTTAGCCAGCCTGAGACTTTTGTGTCGTCCTTGGGTGACAGGAAGATTTTCATCTCAGGCCTGTCTGGCAGCCGAGTGCGTGCTCCTCTCTCTGCCCTGGCGGCTCCATTCTGCCCGCGGTAACTGGTAACCCGCTTGTCAAGTGAAGAGGGGGAGCTGAGGTGAGGCTGTGGCACTTAGTCAAGTAACAATAGTTGTCACTCTCTCTTGTTTAATCCTATAGTGGAGTACGACAAGGAGTTCTCCCCTCGCCAGCGACACCACAAAGAGTTCAAGTTCAACTTATCCCAGATTCCCGAGGGTGAGGCGGTGACGGCTGCTGAATTCCGCATCTACAAGGACTGTGTTGTGGGGAGTTTTAAAAACCAAACTTTTCTTATCAGCATTTATCAAGTCTTACAGGAGCACCGGCACAGGTATGAAGGCTCGAGGAAGCCCACCGTGCGGGGCTGGCCCCATGTCCCACCCACCCTGTCGTCACGTGGCCCCGAGTGTGTCTGTGGAAGGTGCCACGGCGCTCGGGGGCAGCTGGGAATGTGGCCAGATGGGTGCTTAAAGGGCCGCGGTTAGCTGGCAAGATCCTTTGGCTGTTAAGTCGACTTTGCAAATAGTTTTCCTTCCCCGAGCAAGCTGGTGAGTGGTGCGTACCAAGCACCCTTTGGGATCAGACGACTCTCTGATTCGGGGATGAAATGTGTCCTGATACTGTTGGGTCCCTACTTTGAACAATGGGTGAGGGTGGCTAGAACCAGTTCCCGAATTAAAGTTATATAGTGATGTTTGTAAGTGATACTGATTCAGATGACTGTAAGACTATGCCTTCATGCATATAATATATGTGTACACATGTCTCTGTGTGTGTGTGTGTGTGTGTGTGTGTGTATTTTTACCATTTGGATACAAGACAATGCTAGATCCCCCCACCCCCATATATCTGTCTTGTTTGTATTTTCTAAAATGTGTCCGAGCCATTTTAAAAGACTGTAATAAATTATGTTCTTGGGGCAGCTGCCTAGCGATAACGAAAAACTCAGAGGATTGGAAGGGTAAAGGGGTGGAGACTATAGCAGTTAGTTTGGATCTGTAGTACACAGAGAACTGACTGGATTTTGGTGGCATTTAGGGGCCGGTTTAGTTGTTCAGTGAGAATTGAACACAGGTAGATTGGCCCGGTAGCCGTGGAACCCCACTTAATCTGCAGCTATACCAGCATCACCGTGTAGTTCTCGGTGTGCAGAGGCAGAAGTTAAGTGAGTGATAGGACAGTCTGGACGCCATGTTAGACACAGAGATAAGAACTAAAAGCATGGATGGAGGAGGGAACCCCTCTCGTGTAGACTCTGAGGAATTTGTCACCTTTGGTTCTGTAAACCAAGTCCAGATTCTTGGCTTTGGTTTTGTAGGCCTTTTGACTTTGTAAGAATTTGCAAAGGTTGAGGAACCACTTCAGATTCTGCTGAATCTATTCATCTGTGTACGGTTCTGCCACAAATATACACCCTGAAATCTTGAGGAACATGAATTCGGCCTACGAAAGGCTGGTGGTAGTTTGGAAAACATCACCAGTACACATCCCTTTGGCAAGCCAGTCTGTAATGGGGGAGGCTAGAAGAAAGGGCAGATGCCAGGCCCTGGGGTGGCACTGTAAGTAAAACATAGCTATTGCGATATCTTTATAATGCATGAGATTTTCACACCAAAAGAGAAACTGATGTCTGATTTTCACTGTTAAGTAACAATATATTCAATGGTTTTCTTGTAGAGAAGTCCTCTTTTGGAAAGCAAATAATTTATTGCTAGATACTTGTCTTTTGATGCTTTGGAGAGAATTGGTATTCAGTGATTCTTTGGCAGTGCTTTAGCATTGCATTTTCAATCTGCCAAATTATTTATTCCACTATCATTCTCTGGTGGAAGTAGCCTACTGGTATGTTTTTGGCTGAGAAGTTTGTTTAGAATACATGATTTTCTCTGTCCTGAGGGAAAAACACTATAGTAAAAACATTAGGCTGGAATTTTAGTGAGACTATGGAATTATTTTAAAAAAAATTTTTTTAAAAGAGAGCCAAAAGAGTCTTTGAGGTTTATGCTGAACTCCAGCCAAAACAGAACAGCTGCCTTGGGCTCACCATGGTGGCGACATGCTTCCTAGAGGCCAGCAGTGAGCTTGGAAAACAAAATCCTGCACAGCCCCAGTCTCTGGTGGTGCCCTGTCAAAGGCGAGAGCGGTCCTCTTTTGCCATCTAGGATAAAGTGTTTGGTAACTGGATGTGTTTAATTTTTGTGCATAGGAGAGGGGAAATACTGGGAGAGTTGGGGGGAATGTCATGCTTTCGAAGGGCTGCAGAGTAGCCAGGAGATTTCTTATCTGTGGGCCAGGAGCCTGGGCCCCTTGCTGTCCTATGTCCTTCCCAGGGACTGCAGATTTCACTGCGGACTCCCTGTGGGGGAAAGTTTGTTCTCTCCATCTGTACCGTCTTAGGGTGTCTTGGCTGAGAATCTTTTTCCAAGCTTGTAAAGAAAGTTTTTTGTCCAATTCGTGTTTAAGTAGCATTTGTAGCATTTGATGGATTCCTTTAATTTAGCAAAGGTTTGTTTTGCAAAATAGTTGGCCTCATTGAAATTGGGGGGTCAGGATTTTAAACACTGAGTAATGCACTCAGCAGACAGCAAGAGAAGCGATGCATGGGACCCCGGGTATAAAAAGCAGTCACCTGCCCCCCAGGTAGGGCCAGCGAGAATTTGTGGATAACCGGCCTTTGCTGCGGACCCCACAGAAACATGCTTATTTGACTGCTCAGCAGTAACTGGGCCAGGTAAGTTTTTAAAAAGTAGCTACTTGAATAGATGGTGCTTTTAGTAAGATCAGGGAAATACTTGCTACTTTACTCGGAACTTGAAAATAAGCCCTTAGAATTTATGTCATGGAAAGATGAGAGGCAACCCATACATTGGGTAGTGAGATGAATGACTCAAGTGTACACTAAGTCCACAGGATAGCCTTTGCATTTGTTTTTAAAAATTTGCTCCGTGGTATTATATGGTGTCTATATTTTAAGATGAGTCTGGTGGTCTGGGAGTATAGCTCAATGGTACAGCACTTGCTTAGCATGCTTGAGGCCCTGGGTGTAGTCCCCAAAACAAATGAGTCAAGTGTCAATGTTTGGTGTTATAAATCATTATATTCTTATGATGATGCTGGTAAAATTTGCATTTATAAAGAGCTAACAGTTCGGAGAAGACCCTCTCTTATATGCTGTCTTTAGGATTTTGCCATGACCCATGGGTAGACAGGGCAGGTGTATTTCCTTCGAGAGTCACGTGTGACACATATGACAATGTCTCAACTGTTGTTAACTGCCTCCTAAGAGTCACCCTGCCAATGTGGGGACAGTCCCAAGATGAAAATGAGGCACCAGGAACTCATGAGAGTCTCCTTTTGTGTATCCCCACCCCTCCATTTCCTGAGCGGGGATGTGGGGATCCCAAAGGTGTTTCTGTCTGGATGGCAAAGGTGATTGTTCCACTGGCGGTGAAAACGTGCCTGGTAGAATTCAGGCCCCAGTACTTGGACTTCCAAGGCCTTCTGATAGAAAAGCTTTGCAAACCTTTATTCTCTTGATCAACTATCCATCTTTTAATAGTTTTTCTAGAGGAGGAGAATGGAAGGAGAAAAGGACGAGAATTAATTTACGTGGCAGTATTTTTTTTTTTTACACAGTGCTATACTTTTGTCCATTTGCTTCTCTACTACCTGCTTCCGTGCACTGTAAACACTAAGCTGTCTTCACACTTGAAGTCTAGGCTGCTGTGAACACCTGTCGCCTTTCACATTCATACATGGTAGCATGATGGGGCCACGTTGCTTTTCAAATGTATTCCTGACCTGTACTCCTATAGTTCTTGACTGAATTTCATATAGGTAGAAATCAAGGAGACTCTCTTGCAAGCCAACCAGGGATTTTAAGAGACCTGTTCAGTGTCTGAGTCCTGGTCCTGTTTGTTACAGGAGCCGACCATACCTGCTTCTGCTCATTTTGGCATTTCACGTTCTACTCTATATGTTTTGGCAATTTCATTGCTTCGCAGCAGTGGGCTATCTTCTGTGTCTGTGATAACTTTCTACATCCTGTCATGGTACTGTAGTCTTTGGGAAGATATTTAAAGTGAGAATTACCAAATTGCAAATGAATTTCCTCCTGGTATAAGTGATATCAAAACATATTCATATTTAGAAAGAAGCAAGGACATATATACATATGTATGTAGATGCGTGTGTAAATAGTATATATATGTACATACACACACATGCTTTCATGTAAATTTATATAAATTGTTCGTTTGTTTTTTAAAAGGTTGGTTCACATGTTTCATTCTAATTTCAGAATCCTTAGGATATGAATGGATATTGTCAAGGAAACAAACTAATGCTGCTTTAGAGTTGGTTTTCAAAACCTGGAAAAAAAATTCCTTAGGTCAGCATAGAGGCGAAGCTAATGAAGTCCCTAGGACCAACCCCAGATCAAATTATTGCCTTACTTTTTGAGAAAATTCACAAACTCTGATCTGTTTTATGGGTACACTATAATTTTCCCAGAAGGGAAAATGACTATTGAAAGACAAAAACATATAAACTTTTTGAATTTTTGGCTTGGTATTCTGAACCATTCACAGAAATCAGGAACTCGGGAATAAGTTAGGGAAATGTAATGATGCTGAATGTTTGGTTTGCACTTGTCTGAGTCAGGTAGGGAAGTCTCATAGGAGCATTCATCTCAGCAGAATGAGCTAAATTATAGCAGATTCAGGAGCCACTCAAGTAGATAGCCCAACTGTGAAAGAATTAAACCTGATTTACTCAGTACTATTTGTTGAAAATACTGTTCTTTTTCCAAGTACTTCAGTAGCACCATCATCATAAGTTAGGTGAATATATATATATATATATATATATATACACACACATACATATATCTGTTTCTGGGATCTTTATTTTGTTCCATTGGTTGCTTTTTCCCTTCTTGCACCAATACTGCACTGGTATAGTTCTTTTGGATTTATAATGAGGATTGATATCTGCTACATAAACTTCTCAAATTTGTTCTTGTGACATTTTTGGCTAGTAATGGCACTTTATAATTTCATAGAAACTTTAAAATATGTTAACTCCCACAAAAACAAAAAAATTGCTGAGCTTCTGATTAGGATTTCATTAAATCTAGACATCAATTTGGAAGGAATTTACATTTTAACAGTGTCAAATGTACCATTATAACAGAATGGTGTTTATTCTTTAATGACTCTTGAAAGTATATATTTTTGGGGGCTTTGAGCATTTTCACTGAATTACTTTTATGTTTGATGCTTTTGTAAGTCATGCTAGCTTTTTAAAATTTCAATGTCTGATTGTTTTTCGCTCACATACACAGATCCACTAATGTTTGCATATTAATCATATATCCAGCAACCTTGAAGATGCCAATTTTATTCTAATAGATTTTCTATGCAACCTTTTGGAATTTCTATAATTATTCCATCTAAAAATGTCAGCCTTATTTCTTTCAAACTCCTGTTTTTGGTTCTCCTTTTATTGTGCTGGCTAGAATATCCAGTACAATGAATGTTGAAGTTCACTCAGAGTTCTAATCTCAGAGGGGAAAGATAAACTATTTCTCCATTAATAATGATGATTGTTACAAGTGTATTGTAGATAATAGATTAAGGAAATTATGTTCTATTCCCAGTTTTCTAAGAGATTTTTTGAAGTTAAGAACTGATGTGAAATTTTATGAATTTTTTTCTGAATCTTGTGGGACATGTTTTTTTCTGTTATAGTATTAGTACCAGTACCACATTAAATAATTTTCAAAATGCTAAACTAATTTCACAGTCCTAAAACAAGTTCAACTTGTGATGTATTATCCTTTCTATATTGGGCGGGACTCAAAGAGCATTGATAATTTTGTTATCTGAATCACCTATGGGTCTATTTCCATTGCCTTTTGCTTCCCTTGATTCCCATTTGATTTTATTTCCTGGCATGCCTAGTAACTTTGTTTATCAAAGTTTTGACATAAGTTAATAAATCAGTTGTAGGTATTGTCACCTCCTTCCAGACTAGACTTAATGTTCTTCTGGAAATCAGATAAAATGCAGGCAAATCATCTTGTTCTCTTTGTTCTGGTTGAGGCTGGGTTTCAGGATTTGTTGAGGCTCATCTATTTCTGCTTTTCCCTTTCTCCTACAGTTCAGCCCTTCAGGGGTTTCAACTGAAAGTCTAGAATTCTTACCAGAGGACCTCTTCCTTGGTGGGCTCTGAACTCTAATTTTTAACTCCCCAGCATTGCAAGACTGCCAGAAATTCTGCTTTGCTATTAAGCCTCTAAACAGTTTCTTTCTGCTTGTTTTCTCAGCTTCTCATTCCGTGTATACACAGCTTAATATTTGGCAAATATCTCAAGTGAAAATACTGGTGTTCAGGGCAGCCGGAACGTGGTGCGGGGGCAGGAAAAAGTCCTGGACAGAAGTGAACCTGTGCTTCGGTGAGATCACTTACGCGTTCACATCAGTGCAGCTCTTCCCTCCTGGACCAGTCCTTTATGTCCTAGCTATCTTGAGCTGTAGTTTTAGGGATACCGGCCTAAAATCTAGGCTGCTCCTGCTTTCTGTTTGGGGTATGCCTCATGCCAGGAATTAACATACTCTGGAATGAAAAGGTGGCACCAGTTACAAGGCTTGCTTGGTGTATTTCTATTGTCTTTGAGGTCTTAGTCTTGACCCATGAAGTGTTGCCTGGCTAAGTTTCTCTAAGATGACTTCAAACAGGTTTTTTTTTTTTTAATTGTTGTTGTTAGTCCATTATTTTTAGCTATTCTTGGTGGCAGTGTTACCTTGATACCTAATAGCCAGAAGCTGAAGTCTCTGGGTAATAATTTTTATTATGTTCATTTGAAAGTCTTTTAAATGATTACCCACAAATGTTGGTGTTTGCATCATTAACCAAATATTGTAATTTCTGAAAACAAGACCCAGACCCAGTATTTGATCCAGTTCCAGGATCTAGGAGAGTAATTTCTTTAGAAAAGCATTACTTATGGACTTCTTATTCTGTGAATTTTGTTGGGATTTCAGTACTAGCTGCTAAGCTGAAGATAAAAATTCAATCTCTTTAGATACCTGAGCCAGGTTTCTTTTTTGAAGATAAGAGCAAATTTGAGAAAGCCAGATGGGAGAGGAAAACCAAAGCCTTTTATCACCGAACAGCCACACCTGTTTCTCTTTCTGTTTTCTGGCTTTCACAGCTAGGATCCTCAGGGACTCCTGAGAGCCTACTGCTGCCTTGATAATCTCTGGCTCTCTCAGTGTGGGCCTTGGGCACGCAATGAACTTTTAAATATTTACTCCTTTACCTCTGAAAGGGAGAAAACACAACTGATCCACACTGGGGTTATGTAACTAGTTAGTTTCATCTTCCCAGTTAGGTTCATATGCCTTACACCTTAAATGATCTACCTGAAATTAAACAACAACAACAGCAAAAAAGGCTTAAAATTCTACCAAAGCTTGCTCCTCAGCCTATGGTCTGTTCTTTGTAAGGCAGAGTGTCGAATTAAAGTTATCATAGAAAATCATCCACACTCAGAAGAATGTTAAAATATTTTATGGTTGGAGAGGAGAAAGGGACACCATGCTTGGGAAATGCTGATCCACTAGGTAAACTTCAAAGACAAATAGGTTCTTATTTCTGGGAATGATGCAGTATTACATTGATCATTCCTAGCAACAGATTGCTTTGATTGCTTACATCTCCGTGCAAGGGTTTCTAGCTTTGTGGGAGGCAGGGCCAATATTAGTGGTTAAGAATATTTTGTGTAACAATCTTTTTTTTTAAATACTAAGTTAGCATATTTTAACTGTTTCATTCCCCCACATTTGGGCAAGGATGTAGAAATACAGGGTTGGGGAATGAAAAGGGGTAAGCTTTGGGAAAAATCCATATTTAGAAGTGGCAGAACTCTTTAGCCCATCTGAGCTTGTCATTAGGGTAGGCTGGGACAGACTCCAGCATCTGGAAATGTTATTTTGTTTATGTGGGAAAAGAGGACAGGTTAAACAGCCATGACTGTGTGTGATCATCTCCTCACCCTCTCTTTGGTGCTGCATACAGAGAAGCGGGTCTTTGAAAACACTGCGGCTCTGGACTTTATCTTTGCCATGATTTTGCTCGTTAGCCTAACTTGCTAACTCCCTGAGCTGGAGCCGATCGCCCTTTGGGAGCACCCTCTGTCTGCTTCGCACTCTCTTAGGGAGAGCAGAAAGACGTCCTGTGAGCAGAAGACTTTGACCTTGAGTCTGCAAAGGAGGCAGAGGCCACACTCACATTTAATGACGAGGGAGAGGCTGTGAGCCCCAGCTCACACACAGTGCTCCCCAGATCAGCAGTAACAACCGCACCTTAGAACCTGCTAGAAGTGCAGTTCTCAGTGGCCCCCACCAGAAGTTTCAGTGTGAGCGAGGGACGGTAACAACCCTAGGGTGCTCTGATGCAGGGTGCACCGGGGACCTGCCAGGGACCACTGGGGTGACAGATAAGAGCATGCACAATACTTGGACCGGTTGCTGTGGGTTCAAATCCCAGGTCTGAACTCACTGGCTGCGACTGAAAAAGCTACTTAGCCTCCTGGTACCTCAGTTTCCTCCCCTGGAAGGTTGAGCTGGCATCAGGAGTGTTATCTCTTGCGGACTTGGGAGACATTGACATCCGTAAGAGCCCTGGGAACAGTCGTGGAGTCAATGCTGTGTTAACATCGGCTGTGTCCGTGTCCTGGTGGCCAGTGGATCTGTCCTGGTTGGTAAGATGAGAGGACAGAGTCAAGGCGTTTGACATTTGAAGACTCTCTTTATACCATGCCAGCTACTGAGGTGAAAACTGAGTCCTGTCAAGTGGCATGACATTAATTAAAACAACCAGCTGACTAATAACATTCAGTCACTCTTACTACTCAAATCTGGCTGTACGTGTGCGTGTGTGTGTGTGTACGTGTGTGTGTACACCCCTCTTGAGGCTATGTGTTTAGAATCAGTAGACTATGAAGGCCAAGGGTGACAGGAAAAGAAAATAGATGTGAGTCAGCCCAGAACTGTTGTAGTGATTTCTTGTAAACAGTGTCTCTTAAATGCTTTGCAGGTGACCAGTGAAGCTGTGCCTTGAAGTTTATTTCATTGTAAAGTCCCTCATCCTGGCTGTGTGAATGTGTGTGTCCTAGTCGTACTGCTGTAACAGGATCCAAGACTTGGTAATCTAAAAGAACAGGATTATCTTCTTTTGGCTTTCTGAGACAGGATCCCACTGTGCAGTTTAGATGGGCCTTGAACTCACTATATAGCCCAGCTGGCTGGCTTCGCACTCATGGTAGTCCTCCTGCCTCAGCCTCCTGAGCGCTGGGGTTACAGGTGTGCATCACAATGCCCATCTCTGTAGGAGAAATGTATCGGCTCGCAGTTGTAGAGGCCAGAAGTCTAAGGCGGAGGGATCATGTCTGTAAGGGCCTCTTGCCGAGTCCATGGTTAGGGGAGGTCAGAGGGCAAGAGGAAGGTGTGAGTCATCCTTCACTGGGAACCCACCCCTGTGAGCCCCAGCCCACTCTGCTGATGATGCTGTCAACGCGCTCCAGCCAGCTCGAACCAGCGTGCATGACTGCCCCTGGTACAAACAGATCTCATCGCTTATATCGGTCTTTTTACCAACAAATAAAAAGGGGCCCAATGGGATAGTCATGCATGTAGCACAGAGGCCCAAGCCCCCCGGCTGGGAGACATAAATTACAGTCCCGTTGTGAACACGAACGCGTAACTCCATCCACGTGGCAGAGCCTTGGTGGCCCAACTGTCCTCTCCGAGTTCCCACCTCTCAACACCATTGCACTGGAGACTGAGTTTCCAGCCCATGGACTCTGGGGACACACAGTGTCCACCTGGGGAGCAGGGGCAGGGCGTGACCAGGAGCGCAGTCCACAGCAGGCATTAGCCAGCAAGAGGGCGGCTTCCTGCTCGCACCTCTCCTCACCCCAGCCCACATCGACCCTCTCGCGATTCCCAACCCCGTGTCTGCCTGTGCATCCTAATGCATCCGCGACATCTAGCTGACCCTGGCATTTGTGTGCAGCATGTGCTGATCTTACTCTGAGCTCTTGCTCAGCCTGGGCTCTGCACTGCTTGGTGCTACTTGTCACAAATGGGGTGGGTCATGAAACACGTGACGGCTGAGAGGCCAGCCGCTGTTTAAATTTGCCTTCCCTCCATGACTACCAAAGGTGTCAGCATCAAAATGCAGTCACTTAGGTCAAACCCTAATAGAATGGAGGCAGGAGGCCATCAAGAAGGAACCCTCACATCCATATTCCTGTGCAAGAAATTCCTCCAAATATTCCAGGTCAGCCTTTTATCCAGGCATGCTTGCCTGACGATGGTGGTCTCCGCCCAAGAACTAACATCAGCCCCTGCAATAAGTGCTTCTAACCAGTGGTCTTTGTTTCCAAACAGCCTACATGGATGTCTCTTTTTTCTATTAAAAAGCTGCTTCTTGGGGCTGTTCAAGGCCCTGGTTTCTGTCCCTAGCACCCCTAAAACCCAAGGTAGAGTTTCTCCTTTCCCCATCCTCTTCTGAGGTCCACTGGTCTACCATCACATGTATATCGCAGATGGCAGTCTCTTCCAGTTCCCAAATAAACCCTTTGTTTGGAGAGTTGGTCTCTCTGTTGCTCCATTCAAGTTGACGGGCCTTGTGGCTCTGAGCTCTCTCTAGGGCTCGGTCCCTCAGCTGCAGAAAGCACCCTGGAATGCAGGCTGCTTCCTCTGCTCCTCCTGAGGGCCAGGGAAGCCCTCGGCACAGTACTTCATGGATGGAAAGCACCCTGTAAATACTGTCATTCCTTTATCCTACTTTGTGCCGCTAAGTTCTTGCATTACTTTGCTTTCAAAGGATCTCAGCATCTAAATTCTAGATCACCTTGCAACCACTGGACCATAGGGGTTTTTAATCTTTCAAGGCTTGGGTGTTGGACCACACATGTTTAACAGGACTTGTGAACACTGAGACCTGGCGTGACTTTCGTTGTTCAGTTAGATAAATACCCCAGAAACAACACAAATTCTTGGGGCCCCTACTGTAACTCAGCAGCACAGTTAGGACAGAAACTCTGCCCTTCGTGTCCATGAATCACCACAAACCCCGTGGATCCCACTATTTCCACCTAACGATGACTGATCCTTCATGTTGACTTTCTTTTGCCTGTGTCCTAAGTTTCATTTTTGATTCTTAGAGATTCTCTGTCTCATTTCTGCCCGCTCCTCTCTTTGCATGCTGTCTTCCTTCCTCCTTTTTGGGCAGTGGTTTTCTATTTCCTACCTTGCCTTCTCCTGTAATCACCTCCCAGTTTCCTTATTGTAAAACCCACTCTTTAAAAACATAAAAGCTTATTCCACGTCTTCCTACTAGCTGTGCCACACTCAGACTTGGGCCGTGTTTCTCTGCTCCCTTATTACAAGTGCTTAAAAGTTAGACACACGCTGCATCTTTGAAGCCCTGCGAAGACCTGACCCCTTCATTACAGCGCTGCACCTCGCTTCTTGGCGTCACTGGGTGTCTCCAGGTCTGGATCCTGCACAGCGACAGCCGCACTCTGCCCCTCTGACACCAATGTATCCTGCACATCCTTTGGGACTGGGACTCCTTTTCCCATCGCATCCTTCATAGCGCTTGTGTTATTTTTGGACTCAGGTCCAAACAGAATGGAACAGAATTTATGTCTGTCTGCCTCTGAACTTCAAAGCCTTGGACTCGCAGGCTCTGCTTGCTGTTTTCCATGGAAGCCCTGGTCTCCCTGCTCAGTTGTTGCTCTAAGCGTGGGGGAGGGGGGCATTTTGTCTGCAGGGGGTGTGACACGTTCATGTCAGGAGAGCTTTAAAGAGGACAGGCCCAAGTGTGGTTCCCCCAGGCTTTGCCAAGCAGCTGAGTAAACTGCTCTTAGCTGTGCCTACTGTTTATTTTTGGGAAAGATGACAATAGAGTTCCCTTCGAACACAAAGTAGCCATGCAAGCAGGAAAAATGGTCGGTCACCATCTAAAACTTTTCACTTGAATGTTTCACTGGCCTCATGAAAATAATTCGCAGACTAGAAATGAATTTGATTCATCTGTCACAGGCTGTCTTCGATAATCTCAAAAGGGAGCGTGTCGGGATGGGAAACTTGTTTGAATCAAAACTAAGTCGCTTCACCTGTTCTTTCCCTAAGTCCTCTCCTTGGTGAGCCTAGGATCCTGGCCACAGAGCTGAGTCTCAGTTTCTTCAGCTGCAGAATGGAGATAATGTTTTGTTACCATGTTTCCCTGAAAATAAGACCTAGCCAGAAAATAATCGGCCTTGAAAACTAGAGATTAAGGATGCCAGCCGCAGTCAGCCTGTCCTCGCCTTACCCGCCTTACAGAGCAGCCATGGAGCAGAGGACAGT